>VDFB02056480.1:0-40312 GCA_007258455.2 Sequoia sempervirens | reverse complement strand
CAAATCCCTTAGGGAATGGTTTCATGTCTAGGCTCCTATCAAATGGATAGGGACACAAGTTTCTTTGCGTTTTGGTTGTTCGCCCTGATTGAAGATCGAGTACTTGTTGTGAGAGCAACTTGAATTGTGTCATCATATCATTCTGAGGATCAGGGGGTGGGATGAATGTGTTTTGGGGTGTTGCAATCATGGTTTGAATGGATGAGTTGGTGTGGATGGATGGGTTGGTTTGGATGGATGGGTTGGTTTTTGCGTTGGTCACTGGTATTGGTATGTTGTGGCGAGCGAAGTAGGCTTCTACTTGCTTTTGGATGAACAACGCTTGTTGTTGCTCTTGTTGTTGTTGCGCTAGGATTTTTGCTTGTTGTTGCACTTGTTGCTGTTCTAACAACACTTGTTGTTCTGCTAGCTGTTGCGCTTGTTGTTGTTCTAACAACGCTTTGTTGTTCTCGCTTTGTTTTGTTCCCAATAACGCTTTGTTGTTACCGCCAATTTCCGCTTTGCTGCTCTCGCACGTTTTAATGTTGTCGATATAAGTTTACACAGCCGCCAGCAAGAAGTTGTGCTTTAGTGCTTGTGCTTTTGTGCTTGAGCTTGGCTTGTGCTTGGGCTTCAGGCTTGGCTTCATACTGAGCTTCCTCGCGGTTTGGGCTTCATGGCCAGGCGGTTTGTTGTTGTAATAAAAGTTGTGCTTGAGCGACTCTTTGTGCTTGCAATGCTTGTGCGGCTTGGGCGGCTTGTTGTTGTTGTTGTTGCGATAAAGCTTTGGCTTGTTGTGTTTGTTGTGCTTGTAATGCAGCTTGTGCGGTTTTGGCAGCTTGCGCAGCTTGAGCGGCTTGTTGCACAGCTTTTTGTTTTTGCACTTGTTGATAGCCTCTTTGGAAAGCAGCTTGCAATGTTGCGTCGAATTGGTTTGATGTGGGGAATGTTGGTGGCGGTGGGGGTGGTGGTGGATTTGGAATGGCGTTTGTGGTGGTGGTGAATGATGATGTTGTGTTGATCATTTGGTTGGTAGATGGTGTTGTCATGTTGATTGCGTGATTGGTGGATGGTGTTGTTGACGTGGTAAGTGGCATCGTTGATGTGATTAGCCCTTGAGAGACCATGTTTTGCAATGTTGTGGGGGTGTTTGATGATGTTGCCATTGCTTGCGTGTTTGTCATTTGTGATGTCAACAATAAGTTTTGAGCGTTTGGCAAAATGTTTTGATTCATGGTTGGGATAGCGGTTTGATTGATGCTTGGTAGGGGAGGCAACCCCAAGCCAAGGAGTGATGTGGATGATAATGATAGTGGTGGGATAGGTGGAAATGTGAGGGGGGTGAAGCCTTGCGAGAGCGTTGTGGTGTTAAAAATGCCCCCTGGTCCGAATATGTCTCCCTCTTTTTGTGAATTCGTGAGAAGAGGTGTTTGTGATGCTCCATGAAATGATGTTGATGATAGGTCATAATGTAAATTGAGAGGAACATTTTGGTGTAATGAATTTTGGAGGGTGTTTTGTTCTACTGTGGTGTTTGCGTCCAAGTTTTGGTTATTCACAAGGGGATGTGATTGAAGTTCATTGAGAAATGTGTTTCCCTTGTTTTCATTTGGTTGAGTTGGAGCAATCGATGTCGTGATTTTTGGAATGTTTTGCGTGACGTTTTGGGATGGAGGTGTAGATGAAATGGGGATGGTGGATGAGATTGGTGGAAAAGATGTCTCCACTATAGTGCTCATATCAAAATCCGAAGGCAACTTGGCCCCTTGCTTTGCTAGTTCAAGCATGTACAACGAAGGGTTAAGTCTCATCATGATGTTGATGATTCTATGGTTATCCGAATTTTGGAGCATTTCAGTTATTTCTTCGCGAGACATTCCAAAGGTGAGGTCTTCCCCTTGATTTTCTTCTTGTGGGTTTTGTGATGATGAGGGGACCAATGGATTGCTTGATTCTGCAAGATTCATTTCTGCATTTGTTTGGCTAAGGTCACTTGAAGCGGGAGTTTCTTTGTGGGCTTCCATACTCTTCTTGTATTGAGATCTCGTTAGAACCATAAAACAAGGATCAATCTTCAGAAATATGGGAGATGAATCTCTTGATTCCTTGGATTTAATCTCTATTTTATGTCCCAAAGTGAAAGTTTTTAGGATGCCTTTTAGGATCAAACGTGATGATGATATGATGGTGATGTTCAAAGATGGATGTTATGGATGTTTTGACTTTTGATAGATCTTGAATGAAATACCAGGCTTTGGATTTTTGATTGGTTTGATTTTTTGGATTTTGAGACTTTGTCCTTGATCTTGATTTGGATTTTGATTTTGGATTTTGAACAAAAAGACCCTAAGATGTTTGATAATGATCTAAAGGATAGTTGTGTTCAAAGGATGATGATTTGGATATGTGTGAGGAGAAGGATGCATCTACCCACACCTACCCAAACAACATGATTGTTTCACTAAGTATATGAGAAGGATTCATCTACATACACTAAGCTAGACAAGATGATTTGGATGACTTTGACTAAAGATATGCAAAAGGATGCATTCACACATTCCTAGCCAAAGGTGTTTTTGATAAATGTTTTCAAGGACTTGATCTCAATGAGTTTGAATGATTGCTTGATTTTGTCATAAAGCCTAGCATTTCAAGGATGATTTCAAGGTTTTTTCAAAAGATGACTTGTGAGATGAATGTTTGGATGTTTTGAAAGATGGATGAAAAGAGGTTTGATTTTGTTTTGATCCCTAGATGAACCTAAAAAAGACCACTTTGTACTTTCCAAGACCTAGGTATTGAAGAGCATGCATATGCTTCCTAAAGACCTTTGTTAACCAAGGAATGATTTGACCATTTTGGATTTCCAATCAATGATTTTTGCTTTTGGGATTTTGGAGTCTTCAACACACATGAAAGTTCATTTTGCTTAGTCTTTGCTTAATGGATTTATTTTACCAAAAACACTCTCTTTGATTAAAGTTTCAAACTAAGATGTACCAATGTCTTAATTTCTTTAAACCCCACAAGATATTTTATGTGGAAATTCAACGAACTTAAGGCAAGGGTTTTCCTATTGTTTACTCAAAAAGACAAATTGAGATATAATCCAATGCTTAGGAACCTCTACGAATGTGAATCCGCAGGGAAAGCAGTAACATATGGATTGAGTCAATGATATTTGTCTTAAAGAGGGTTTGAAATTTTGAGAACCATGTTGAATGTTTGTTTGCAAAATGTTTTCGAATACACACTGTGTTTTCAAACAAAGAATAATTACAAGCCCTATGGATGTGATAGACAATGTTTGTTGAGTCCCCACTTGGACAAGTCCAGCTACGCCTACTTTTAGTGGATGGTTAGATGCTTGACCCCAATCGGCTCCCCTCCACGCACTCACTTATACCGGCGCCAAGCATCAACACCCATGAAACTCCCATGGCATGCTTTCCATCTCTACTAAAAGCCGTAAAATTGTGGGGCGGCTTCAGAAGACCGTTCTTGCACCAACAAACAGATTAGGATTTTGTGATTCTAAACATAGGTTCTAGTAAGGACTTTCCGTTCGTAGGAGTTGACCCAACGTGGCAAGAGTCCCCTTTCGGATCCATCTTGTCGGAGCCAACCGCGTGATTATGGCGTTTAACCAAAATCCTCATTTATATCCCGGCTGGAAATACTCTTGGCTTTAGAGTGTTACCGGTTGAGTCGTCGCTTGGGTGAGTACTTTTTCCCCAAGGCAGGCCCTCTAAGATAAACAAAAGCAAGCAAAGACACAATCCGTAACTTCGATCGATCTTTGATGGCACAAAGAAGAGAATGTGTGAAAATGCCCCTACTCACACTCGCACAAGATGTTCAATTTTTAAACCCAAAATGAAGTGTTTCAAAGCAATAAAATGTATTTTGAGTGTTTCTCTTGCACCCTAGATCGCACGAAGCGCAAGGGGAGAGGATACGCACTCAAAAGACAAAATAACACAATCAAGCACTTGTTCGTTTTAGCCTCAAAGCAATGATGACTTCATTTTAAGCACCAAAATCAAGTGTGAAGTTTGCCTTGTTCAATTTTAAACCAAAACGAAATCTAGTAAGTTTGTTCTAAGGTTCGTTTTAAGCCCTTTGCAATGAAAATGAAATTGTTCGTTTTAGCCCCAATTGAAAACTAATGTTCTAAAACGAAAAGGAAAACAATTTCGTGAAGTGTTGATCAAACACTTAAAGTGTTAAAAAACACATTGTGTTTTCAAAGAAAAGAAAAAATCTTTCCCTCCTTTCGTTTTCGTTTTGTGAAGTAGTTTTGATCAAAGTGTTAAAAAACACATTGTGTTTTCAAACAAAAATCCTCCTCCTCTTTTGCTTTGCACCCTTTTCGCCTTCGTTGTTTGTACCTCTTTCGTTAGTCTTTGTTTCCCTTTTGTACCTTTCACCTTTCGCTTGTACCTTCGCTTGTACCTTCGTTTGCTTTTGTACCTATTAAACAAAAAGATATTCAAGTAAGGATCAAAATATTGAGTTCCCTTAGATTATTAATTTCAAACAATAAGAAGACTTGGATGATAGAAAAGGGATGTTTTGTAAGTAAATCATGCTTTGACTTGAAAACATCATTCTTGCTAGGCCCCACTCTTTGTTAATGATTAGCATCTCTTGTCAATGATATTCATAAAAGAATTTTTTCTAGAAGAAGAGCCTTTGCTAAATAAGTTGTAAGTAAATACAAAATTATTATTATGGTAAACTAGTTAGCTATAACATTATTTGCTTGTGTTATCAAAGAATACATGCATTCTATTCTGTCAGCAAGTATCTCACAAATAATGAACTGCAACATTTAGACTCCTTCCTGCGCAAGATGTTACATATGATCATTTGGGCAAACAGCAAAAGAAAAAGAAACCAAGGCTTGAAAACCACAGACACAAGTTATTCAAATATTCGCTGGTTTTGGGAATAAATCGATTGAATGAACCATTCTATCTCATCCATAAATGTTGATTCCTGATTTTGTTGAGTTGCTTTTGATAAAACTATATGCATTGTCCACTTTTACATTAAAGGTATTCGGGAACTCAAGACAAGTGAGGTTCGCCTTGTATTCAGCAATGAAGAATTCAAAGATTTCCAAGGATCCTTGAAACTTAATCCTGCAACGCTTTTCCTCATAGTCTAGTGGGCGTGGGACAAAGCTGTGATACCAGCGTAGTCATCATCTAGAGAAAATGAATTCGGCCACAACAACCTGTTATCAAAGAAAGGTTAGCAGATTTAAAAACACATATTGAAATGTTCTTTTCAAGAAAAAAAATTGCGCATCATTTACTCCCTATAGCAAACATTAGATTTGATCTCTGATTGGAAGATTTCCAACGCCTGACAGGATGGCAAAAGATGTTAATGGGCTGTGCAGAATGTGGACTAAGCTCGGCTGTGTAAATCATGTCAATAACCATGATGTGAACATATCTGCCACTATGCATTTATTAAGCCTTCCCTCCATTTTTATCCATTTCAAATGTGTGGTAAACATTAACTTTTTAGAAAATCACGCCTATGTCCTGCCAGAGAAAAAAAATCTTTGATATATTTCATCCAGGCATAAAGTCAAACACATCAACAAGGTATTAATGACTGGTGCAAACTTTTTATAGACAGATTTCTCAAAAAAAAATGCATTGTAATGACATGAAAGGTGCAGACCAAGGAACAATTATGGCGATCTGTCAACTAATGGAAGTAAATTTCAAGTAGTTATTGTCACAAAACCAACGCCAATGTCAGTGAACAAACGACTCTACACTCTTCAAAGAAAAACTTTAGTTAATGCTATTGTTTAGCAGGTATAAAATATGCGCCTGAAAGTCATCTTCTAAAAGCAAAAGAAAATCACGTTATAAATCCCGAACTCTTAGCATCGGCCTGGAACATTTAATTAGATGTTATCCTATGGATTGTATTGATTGCAGGATATTCACAGAGTTTGCTGGTATGAGGAACTGTAAATCAGACGATATTAGCAAGTATGAACCCTCAATTTAAGCATTAATAACATTTTCAAACACACTATTGATGGCTAGACAATATACGGTGCAGTGGATTGAAGACAGGACCCCTTTCCTACAGTGTCAAACAGAATGCTGAATCATTTTGTTTATTTTATTCTTGATCACAGAATGTTAAATAAATGCCAACTGTCTAAGTGTAACGGCTGCGTGTGCACACCAATACCAGAACAATGATAAGATAGAAAGCATGTACAAAGTGAATGGCTTAAAAAATTACTACCTCATTAGTTTAAGAAGTGAAAGAGGTTAGTAACAACAGCTCCGTCAGATAAAGCAAACTTCTGATAATCATAAAAAAAAGATTCACCATGCTTTTCAAATCTTCCCTAACAGATACAAGCACAGTATGTGTTAAGAAAAAAGAAAAATGTGTAGATCCTGGATTGGGAAATGCACATTTTGCTTTCTTTAGAATGACCCACAGTAAATTATCGTAATGTTAATACTCCAATAACTACTGCAAACAGAAATAATTCTTTAGAACCAGCCCTCCTTCTAGCGCCAAATGTGAGTACCTTTAAAAATCTGCAAACACTATACTCAAACAAGGGTTAGTATCAACAAATCCTTCAAGAATACTCCTATGAAATACATTGTAAATGTTCCAAAAGGCCACAAAAGATAAAGAAAAGCCAAATGCATGATGAAAAACATTCAACAAATTACCTATTCCATAGTTGGATTGGTGTCACATGTGCTAGTGACCCTTTCCCAATCCTAGATCAAAGCTCAAATTGTGCAAATGCAAATGGAGATGGTGGAGTGATGATGAACAAGATCAAATCTCAAATGAAGAGAGTAACCTTGCAATAGATTGTGAAGGATTTGCTTGAGGATGATGCACCTATTTAAGGATTTTCAAAATGCCAAATGTTGAAGAGGGACCAATGTGGGACTAAAGATTCTGCCAATGAGATAAGGACACTTGTCATCATGTGAATGGTCAATGGTTGTGCAAGATTTGGGAAGAGTGCCCAAGAGGGGGAAATTTTGAATTCAAATTTGCAATAAATTTTGAGAGGGGGACAAGAAAGAAGAGCAATAAATGCCCTGTTTGACTTGTCATTGTTGAGAGAAAATGATGTTTTAATAAATCAATAAAATTGATTTATTGTGCAAGTGGCTAGGTCTAGATAATGCAAGTGGGATGGGATTAGCCTTAGATTAGGATTAGATTAATTTAATGATGATTATGCTGATTTAATGCTGATTAACTGATTTGACTTTTTGGACTTTGGAAAATGATTTAAGATTTGATTTAAATGGCTTTTTGATTTTAAATAACCTTAGGCAATGAGATTATTTAAATGGATAAAGGTGATGAATGGATCCAATGCAATATCTAGTTCAATTGATAAATGATCCTGATCGAATGTATAATGTAAATTTTGCATGTCTACACATCCAAATATATAAGCACTAATTTATGGATCAACCCCTGAAATTCCATGTCCATGGCCCTCTGGAAGGTGGAACTAGCATTAGATAAACCAAATGGAATTCTTTTATAGGCCATTGTACCCCACTTTGTGGTAAAGGTAGTCTTGTATTGGTCCTCTTCTTTGACCAATACCTGGTTATAACTAGAATAGCCATCTAGCAAGTAAAAACTCTTTGAACCAACAACTACTTGAAGGATCTGCTCCATAGAGGGCAGCAGGTAATGGTCTTTCAGTGAGGCTCTATTAAGGTCTCTAAAGTCTACACAGAGCCTAATTTCTCTATTTTTCTTCCTAACCAGTACAAGGTTACATACTCATGAGGTATGTTTGATTGGGAAAATAATGTCCCCCTCAATCAACTTGGTCGGCTCTTTGACCATAAGAGGCTCAAGTTTTGGGTTTAAAGCCCTTTGTTTTTGCCTAATAGGCTTTGTATTTGGCTCTAGTTTTATGGTATGTTGGGAAATTTGGGGATCAAATCCTTTCAAATCTGAGTATTCCCATGCAAAACATTTTGAAATTCTTGACAAAGAGCAACAAAATCTTTCCTATCTGCTTGTGAACAAATTTTTCCTATTTTAAGGAGCTTACCTTTGAAAATATCAAGATCTTCATAATGCTCTTCTTTGACCTATATGCTAGTTTTACTCTTTTTGAGCTGATCATTAGTGTTGAAGATAGATTCTAGGGTGACAAGACCCCTGGGTAGCTTGTTAGTTCTCAGCTAAATGATCTAATCCTCATATTGTTACTTAAGTTTCTCCTGATTTACCACTGAAAAGTCATCTTCTTCAAGCAGAAAACTCAACACCTATTCATCACTCTCAAATACTTTCCAATGGATGTTATTATCAAGAATAGAAGGCCTGACAACAACCTTAACATATTGTTGCACCTTTCCCTTTTTAATATCATTAGGAATATCAAACTGAGCACCTATTGTAGCTAACCTATCTATGTGCTTATTTTGACTCCTAGGGATTGAAACTAAATTAAAAGCATCGAATTCCTCTATCATATCCCATACTCTATGCTTGTAAGACTTCAAAGCATCATTTTTAGTCACATTCAAGCCTCTTATCTGATTAACAATCAATTCACTACCTCCAAACACCTGTAGGTGGCTTATTCCCATTTTCCTTGCCCATTCCAAGCCCTGAATCAAACCTTCATGCTCGGCAGTATTGTTAGAACAAGAAAAATCAAATCTGAAAGCAGCATAATACTTGTCACCTTGTGGGGACACAAGCATTTCCCCCCCACCAGCTCCATTTCTACTTTTGGATCCATCAAAGTACATTTTCCACACCTCACTTTGTTGTCCTAACTGTCGTTCTGCCTTCTTCTCAAGGTTTGGCATCACTATCTTAGGTTCATGTAAGACATATACCCCCAAACCAGCTTCCTGAATATAATCATTTGGATTATCCTCAATGTTTTTTTGTTGCCCATTCATTTAAAAGAATGTCTAGTACACTTTCAGCCTGCAATACTTGAGCAGCAGCAAGCTCTCTATCCTCAAGAAAAACACAATTTGCATTAACAGCACTTGGTATATAGGGTTCAATGTGGTCCTTGGAAAGTGACTCATATTTTATTGTCACTTTTGTCCCATATCTAGTCCTAAACAGCATGTGGGACCAATCTGAGGAAAAATAACCCCTATCTTGGCAATAAAATCTCTTGACAAGCATAATGCAAAATAAGCTAGCAAGTCAATAACGAATATGTCTTGGGGAATGGAAAATTTTGGACAAGCGTGAAGTGTAAGGCTTAATTCCTTAATGAAACCTATTGTATTAATAGATGACCCATCTAATTGGACTACTCCTTTCTCAAGGGGTTGATATTTCATCTCTAATTTGTCAACAATTTGTTTGGGCATCACAGAACTACTTGCCCCACTATCTACCACACAATTATGCACTAGCTTATCCCCTACTATCAAATTTACATAAAATGGAGGGGGTTTGACATCTTTAGTTGATTTCTTATTGCTGTCTTGAGGTGTATTTATGAAAACAACTTTAACTTGACCTATCGGTGCATCATTTGGAACATTTAAAGCATATTGTAACAAATCCTTTTGGCTTGGGATAGATAAAGAATCCCACATAGATATTGATACATTCATTTTCTTCATACTTTCAACAATATTGTAAGGTGTAGCAGTATCTACCTTATGCTGAGTCCTAACAACAGCAAGATTAGCTTGCAAATGAGTTGATTGAGGGCAGCTCACAATCTGTTCTTTGGCAGCAACTTGTGGATTTCTTTGTAATATGTGTCGCACTTGAGATGTAGATGGACCAGCAGCCTCTTTACCTTTTTTTGCTGACTGTTCAATCTCAAAAACCCTCTTTTTGGCTCTTGTGTTTGCTGCAACTGGAGATTCATCCACATTCACACCAAAAAATTCCTCTCCTTTCCAATTCAGGAGAGTTGTATCATCTGGAGGATGATTTTGTTATTGTGATGGCTCCTCATTAGGTATGTTCTGCACATTTGAGACATTTTGCACCATTAAAGCTTATTAATGACCCCATTTGAACATGTGGCTTGATTATGGGGCCGATTGCATGGAAAACACCACTCATAGTCTACTGCAAGGTTGTTTTCTACAGGAACAAGATCCCTAGCTACACTAATTGGGGTTGGATTGTATGGTTGAAAAGGCCTTGGGTTCACATTTTGTCTAGCTCCTTGTTGATTTCCCTGAAATGGTTGCCTATTAGCCTAATAAGTCTAATTTTTCCCTTGGTTCTATGGCTGATAAGGTTGTCTATTCTGAAACTGCTACTTCTTAAGGTTAACCAGCTCATTACTAAATGTTTGAAGTAAATTCTCAATTTTCTATTGGTTGTTTTTGATCTCTAGTAACTCCTGAGAAGGGCCTGGGACAGCAGCTTCCTGGCTAACAGTAGTTGGTAATGTTGGTACAGTAAGTACAAGAGAAAATGGTGGTATTTGAAAAGGCATAGAAGGCTGGATTTCTGGGAAAATTGGCATTGGATGTTTAGGAGCTATCTTACCAACCTGAATTAGACTATTTTTTTCTCTAATCGCTATCTCATAAGCATCTGGTAAAGTGACACCCCCCATAGATTGTATCATGGCAGATATGTCACTATTAAGAGGGTATCAGGACATAATAACCCGACCAAAATAACCCTGGACAGAATAACCTGACCAAAATAACCCAAGGACAAAATAACCCAAGGTCATAATAACCCATGGACCAAATAACCCGTGGTCAAAATAACCCATGGACATAATAACCCATGGTCATTTTAGATCAAGCTAGTAAACTAGAAATGACATAAAATAAATTATAAATATGATTGTGAGGCACCATAGATGCTATTTAGGTCATTTTTAGACCATATATCCATTGTATACCCCTAAAATAGCCTTAAAACACCTTTAATATGCTTAAATAACCTATAAAATGGTAAATAATTATAAAAATAAAGGCAATTAAGAAGATATATAAAGTGGTAGAATTAAGAGAAGTAAAGAAAGGAAGAAGGGGAGAAGAAGTAAGAGTGTGTAGAGTGATAAGAAGAGGAGAAATCCAAATTCATAAAAGAAGATATTTTGTAATGTATTTTCTTAAACATTATTTTAAATTTTCCTAGGGTTTTCTAAAAGAGTGTACAAAAGATCAATATACTTTTTAGGGAACTAACACATTCTTCATAATTTTTAATATATGCAATGCCTCTTCAGTTTTTAACAAGTCAAAAAAACAAGAATTTACTTATTGTAGATGGTTACACATTTTTGTTTCATCGGCAAGGCATCAGTAAAACAATCTGGCATTGTGTGGAATATTTTACAAATAAATGTTCAAGTCAGTGTTATACTACAACACAAACAGAATCTAGTGATAATTTAGATTATAACATTTTAGATTATATAAGAGGCATTGCTCATAATTTGACACTTTAATTGAAAATTTGAATAATAATTTTTTTTTAGCAACATACATTTAATTTATAAATTTTGTTTTCCTTTCTCTATATTCTTATGGGGATATTTTTTCCATGGTTATTCTGACCATGGGTTATTATGACCCTGGGTTATTTTGTCCCTGGGTTATTGTGACCAGGTTATTCTGTCCATGGTTATTTTGGTCAGGTTATTATGTCCCGTAACCTATTAAGAGCCCTCAAATAATATAAAAATGCATATTCAGGAGAAGGTCTTACTGTTTTAGGAATTTTAAACCATGTTTTTTGAAAAAAAAAGTTAAAATTAGACATTTGCTCCTGAGGAGCCCTCTTGATCATTGTAAGTTGTTCCACTAGAGACAAGTGATCAGACTTGTCTTGAAACTATTTATGCAACTTGTCTCCCAATTCATCCCATGTTGTAATAGAACCAAATTGTAAACCCCTAAACCATTGTAAAGCTTTTCCTTTTAATGAAGCAGCTAGTAGTCTAACAGCTACATTCTCCTAAGTAATGCGGTGAACTCCACACAAGGAGGCCACATCTCTAATATGCTCAATAGGGATTGTTTGATCCTCTCTTGTGAAAAAGGTAAACTCTTCAGGGCAGCCATTGGAATGTCATCATGTTGTGCAAGGTTTAATGAACTACCTCCATCAAAAGGAACAAAAGGTTGATTTCTAGCAATTTGGGTAGCTTGAGGTGGATTGACCCAAGCTAGAATAATAGGGACAAAAAATGAGGATACAATAGGACTTGATGTTGTTGTTGTTTAAAACTTGGAGGTGTAGATTGAACTCTTTTGGATGAAATAGGAGTTTGTTTTACAGTTCTTCCACTCCTTCTGGGTGGTGACTATTACAAATACTCAAAAAGGGCAGCACTACTTCTTGTTTGTATTCTTTTAATATACTATATTGCACAGCTTTTGCTAACCAATCAAACTCAAAGCCGCCAGACATGTGAATTTAACCTCTAAAAAGGTCTAAAATTTTACTGGTTGGACATCAAAACCGGAAAAAATTAAAACCTCAAGACTGTCTTGATTTGACAATCCCACTAGGCATGCCAAAACTATTATCTACTGAATTTGCACCCTATTGAATAAAAAAATTCAACAATCCAGAGACAACATTGGAAGATCTCACTAAGTGTAAGCTTTGAAAACTGATATCAACCTCCAGAGAAGGTCGGATTCCTCTTGGTTTTCTCCTAATTCTAACCTATTTTATTGCTTTGACAGGGAAAAGGGGAGAAAGAATGCTTAAAATGACAACTGGAAAATACTATCTCTATGGTGATACACCCAACTGACTATATGAGACCTATAAATAAAGCTTGATTGCACGGTTCAATTAATAACTGAGAAAATATCACACAACTCATCTTCTGTATATTGCTTACATAAGTATTTTATAAGAAGGCTTAGATATAAACTCTTAGAAGGAAAAGAGTATTTCACAACTAAAATTTTTGCATCTAACACAACTTATAACCTACAATAATATACTATTTTGCAATAAGGTGCTTACAATGAGACAAAAATACTAGGAAAAGGAAAGTTTCACAAGTAATTTGATCAATCACCATAAAAGATGCACACAAGAAAGCAGATAATGAGAAGGAAAAAGTGCTCAGAGCTATTAATATTCAAAGTATTCACTATTTTACATGTCAAAATTGACTTACACAGTATGTTGTAATCTCCAAAGGACTGAATGTAGTCACTAAGTAGAAAAATACATCACCAGAACTGAGTACAATGAGTTAACAAAAGTGACTAAAATACCAATCCCCAAGCAATTGAACCAAAATAGGAGCCAGAAACTACCTTGGGTCGGATGCCTCCAAAAATCCTAAAAACTAGCAACTAGATTCCCTCCAAAATGAGCTCCCATGTGTGAAAAAGGTAGGTTTGACCATGCCAAGCATCCAGGCATGCAAAACCACCCATATATTTCCTCATCATGTTTGCAAACTAAAAAATAACCTCCCAAGATGCTCTCAAAGTCATGAAGGAAATGAGTCAAGTCATCCCAATATACTCTCCACATGTCTGCAACTAATCCTCAACCACCCTATATGCTCTCCATTTATTTACATGGAATAACTCCATTTTTGCATTCAAAGTAGCATTTTAATTAAGTGATTTATAAACTATCACTTAATCAAAAATACTTTACATTCATAAATAAATGCAAAAAGGCTCGACCTCCTTAATGAGAGAGCATAAGGTTTGAAAAAACTCCCTACTATGAAATTTGCTAAGGCATTTTATGAGGTTTTAAAAAAAACACCAGGCATAAGACATTAAGTCTTAGCCCATGGGTTTCAATTAATTACATTGCATTTTTTTTAAACATTGGCAAAAATTCCACTAATCCATATGCTAACCTAGGGTTATGAGAACCCTAAAACAAAAGAAACAAAGAAAATGAAATATCATTTCATTTCCTTCGAAGCTTCTCGAGGAAGCTAGGTTGCCAACAATGAGGGTTCCTGGAGCACTGTTGAGGGTTTTCATAGTATATTTTGAGAGATACAGAGCTTCTCTTTGTGTAAAACCCTATAGATCTCCTCAATATAACACTGGTAAGCCATTTTTTGAAGGTAATATTGAGTAAGAGCTTCTTTTTCAATGATTTTGGGCCTCCCAGGCCACGGCACTTGTAGCTAGCTCTAATGCATCTTTCATTTGTTTTAGCTAGCTCTAATGCCACTCTCCTCAAGCCTTGAGAAAGCATTTTTAGATAGAGATTTTGGAGAACAAAACAAAATCCAACTAGGTAAGCTTTTCTTGCAAACAAAAATGAATAAAGCTCCACATTTTTCCATTTCCTATGTAAAATTTGTAAAGATCTAGAGTTTATGAGAAACCCCAGGCCACAAGTTTTATTGCATTTTCTACAGGTATTTGAGGTTTTTGTTTACTTTCAAAACCATGTCTCCTTACTTGCATTTTGTAGATTCTTGAAGCTTCTATGGGTGACAAAAGCTTCCATTCATTCATGGTCAACTCCTACTCTAAATCTCTTGCATTTTATTGTTTAATTTTTCTGTTCTTATCCTCATCAATCGGCCGCCATAGAAATTTTTGGGTTCAAAACCCTCTAGTGGCCGTGGCTATACCACATTCCAAAATAGCCTTGTTTCTCTTCAGGGCTAACCCTTGAGATTTCATTCTAGACTTGAAATACAAAAACCCCAAGTGGGTTTGTATGTATTATGAAAAATATGCTCTCAATTTGTTAAAAATGGCTTCGGCCATTACATGCTACAGATTGCTTATTTCTCTTTCATTTCCTTCAAAATAAAGTAAGAAAAACTCCATTACTAGGCATGATCTCATTCCATTTGGTATCAAGGGTTTTACATGTACTCTTTTTCCCCTTGTTTGTTTTAATGATTGTGGCCATATTTCATTCTATAGGGGTCA
The DNA here is from genome assembly GCA_007258455.2 of Sequoia sempervirens. NCBI lineage: Eukaryota > Viridiplantae > Streptophyta > Pinopsida > Cupressales > Cupressaceae > Sequoia > Sequoia sempervirens. The sequence continues at coordinate 25,436 of VDFB02056480.1, read as the reverse complement.
AAAATTGCATATGGGTTATCAAAACCCACAACCACTTCATTGGACTTATATTCTCCTTCTATATTTGTAACTCGAGACAACCTCAAATGGGAACCTATATTTTACCCTCTTCTACAAACACAAAAAGGAATGTTCTCTTTCACTGCTTAGCTCCTCAATACATTTATTTCCATTTTTTGTATTAGAGTTACAATGCCCTTGACCATGACTTAATTTCTCTTGCAAGAAAACAAGGTCGTATAATGCTCATAATATGATGTCTATCCTCCATATTATCACAATAAACCTATAGCTTAAATTGTTCCATATTCTCAGGAATATTTCCTTCATTGTGACATTATGAAATTCACCTTCTATTTAGAAACCAGTTGTTCAAAAACACAGTGAACATGAAAAGATGAAGATGTACTTGATGTCTGTGTTTGATTTCATCTCTTCAAGAGCATCTACAGGTGTAATAAGACTCTCCTTGTTTGAATGCTCAGTCCAAAGCATTTGATCCTCTAACTGTGCTGAAACAAAACTTGAATATGGTGCTCCAATTTAGCTTCAGTTACGATGCTTTTCGTCTATAGAAAACATTATTTCCTCTAAATCTTTTTGCACACAAGCTTACTATGATCTCCATATGTATGGATTACTTTTATCATTAAATGTTTGCTTATTGCATTCCATTATGCTAGATCACTGTGGCATAACTTTTCCATTTGAATTTCATCTTACTTTGCTTGCTGATTGTAAGATATTTTTTTGAGAAATATGAAACCCATGTCTATCTTCATTCTTCTAAGAGCACTTTTGATTCAAAAATACAAGATTTTGTTGGTATTAGATCACTGTTATGAACCTACAGGAAATCTATTGCTTGGTTGCTCATTTGAATTTTGAATTACAAAATAGAATTAGCTTATGTAACTTGCAGCTTGATGGCTTATGACATTACCTACCATGCTCACCTTCTAAATCAAGTCATATATGTAGAAAATTAGATACTCACTGTACCCTAGAGTTGACAAAACTACCCCTATTGTCCCATAACTATATGGCCATTGCCCCTGATCATTCACCTACAGCCATGTATGGTTTAAAGTAACCATTTTGTGCATACTCTTTGATAATTACATTCCATTACTTGATGCTTATAGACACTATCATTATTTCATTTCATTGATGAATTTGATTCTACCAAAACATGACTCCATTCTTGATATCACTGTGTTGTCCATTGTCATAGATATTGATCGTCCTGTTGAATCTACTGTTCTTGATCATTTCCCATGATTTACTTCTGACATATCTTGATAGAGTTTTCAAGGAATAAGAATAGGTGTCTTTAGCATAAGAATATTCACCTCTTTAGTAATGATATTCACATGCAAGTACCTAAGTAACAGGACTAGAGAGGTGGATATGCTTATGATAAGATGAATATTTTTGTATCTTGATTCTTGTCAGAATATGCAGAAAACTCAAAGTAAGGCACTAGGATCAATAACACCTTTATCCCTCTAAACATATGAGGGAAGCATGATGGTCTCAACCCTTGTGGGAGCCACATTTTATCCCACATCATGCTAAAATCAGATTAATTAAAACAACATTATTTTTCCTATACCTAGACAGGAAGCAAACATGTTAGAAAAATATGTGCATATGACAATGTGTTTGATCATTCTTGTTTCCTTGGACATCTTTGGTATTCTTTACTGTTATAATGCATATGAGGGTCAGATTGTATGTTTATAGAAGTATGTGCATAAATGGATTAATGATTCCTCATTGCTCTAACAATGGTATTGTTTTAAAATTCCATGTCGACATTATTTGGTGCATCAAAACCCACACGCCAACACAACATAGTGTGTCAATGACTCACATTGCCAAGTTGACATTGGAATGTACAAACTGTATCAAAAATTGTATTTTAACTTTCTTGTTAGCAAAATAGCAATATATTTCCATAACATCCTGCAAAATAAAACACCAATTAGAATAACAAAAACTAAATCCCAACCCACAAGCAGTGCTTCTATAGAACTCCTTGTCTGAATATCTTGCAAAGCACCTATGTTCTCATTTGCTTCTATCCCATATGAAACTTTTGATTTTTCATGTTCACAACCTCGGTTTGCTAAATAATCCACTAATTGGTTACCCTCTCTATAAACATGATTTAACTAAAAAGTCTCCAAATTATCTAACAATTGCCAAAAAATTTCCATAACATACTTTAGCTTCCAACTACCTGAACCTCTAACTCTACATGCATTAATGATAACCAATGAATCACCTTAAATCTAAACCTTGGATAAATTTAGTTGAGTGACCAAGTGCAACCCATGCAGAAGTGCATGAACTTCTACTTGATTGTAAGACCCAATAGGAAGACAAATTTTTGTTTCCCCTATAAGCACCCCCTCATGATTTCTTATTGTGAACCCTACACCTGATATTCCAAGATTACCTCGAGCTGCTCCATCCAAGTTTAATTTCACAAAATCGGTAGGGGGAGGAATCCATACTACCTTTTTGTTGTCTTTCTTCAATTCTACACTTGGCTTCTGATTGCCTTTGAAAGGAGTAGCTAATAAAGGCCAAGCTTTAATTTGCTTTGCATCTCAATCTGATAATTCCAATCCAACATTCTTATAATTGAATACATATGCATTTGTAACTTCACAAATCGACTTCTCTAGGCTAATCAACACTTACTTAACATTAGAAGTCTGCTTTCAAAAGATCCTCTTATTTCTCTCCCACTAGATGCACCACATAATAGTTTAATTAAATCACTTTCCCCTAAACTTGAATAATTAAATAAATTATTCAAGAAATCATTCAGAAAGGTTAAAACAAACAAATTGAACTTTGTTTGTAAAATTCAAACATGATTTGCACGTTCAACTCAAAAAAGCTTAATTAATTAATTACCCTCACCTATTTTCATGATTGATCATATCATGATCCCTCGATTGCTCACTCTGATTGGCTGACTGATTCATCTATTTCCTGACTGATCCATCTATTTCCTGACCAATTCATCTATTCTTCAAACCCACTAAAGGCTCAACATGATTTCCTCAATTCTACTAATTAGGCAATCTATTTCCTCTGATTGATCAATCAACATCCTTAATTGATTCAATCATAGAAGCTAACTAAGTAATCTAATTCCTCTTAACATCTTTCAACCATTTATTAGGATTTTCTACTACGCGATCTCAATTTTTCATCTCAAAAAATAAAATCTATATAACAATCCTCTTCATCCTCAAAAATGATTGAAGAATTGACATCTTTTGCACAACGAATTAATGTTGAATTGACAATTAATTTCACACAAGCTTTTACACACATCTTCGATCAACATCAATGCACATTTGGAGCTTTTTGCAACGCATAAATGGAGGCTTCACATTGATACAATGATCCAACATCATTTACAAATACACTTCGACATGAGATGGGTAACTATATTAGTTAATTGAATTCTTTGTATGTTCTTTGATTGCATTGCTTTAGTTCATTGAATTTAGTAATCTCATATCATTCATTTCATGAGTAATGGGTATGAATCTTAATCTTTTGTTTGAATTAGATTAGTTGAATTCATTCATTTTGATTTCTTTACTCTTATCGATTTCCCCCTTACAGATTTTGGCACACCCAGTGAGACCTTGGTCCCTGAACTAACCTTTTTTATGAGTTTTAATTGAGCAGTTGTAGGTTTCGAAATTCAGATGCACTTTCCAGAAACGCACTTGAAAATTTTTAATGCAAAAGCTACTAGAGATTCACGCGGTTGCTCCATTGTTTCTATCGTAGTTTCCTTTTTTTAACCACTTTTGAATTTTCTGACCACTTTTGCTTTAGAAACAAGGTCACTTTTGAAAATGATGACCACAGTTGCATAGAAACAGGATTGCTTTTGAATTTTCTAACTGCATTTGCTAAAAATAACAGGGTCACTTTTGAAAATTAATTTATGCTTTTGCTCTGTCATTTTTTATTTGAAAATATGAAAGTATTTTTTTTATTTCTAACGTTAATAGGTGGTTGTTTAATATGTTTTTATGTTTGATAACTTTATTTGTGTAGCTTTTGTAGGGATATGGTACACTTTACAACAAGAACAAATAACACTTTATTTGCAAAGAAGGCGAACGGTCCAAGTCCAACTCTATAAAAGCTTTTGTAGTTTAGGAAAAACCTTTGATTTGGTGCTTAACAAATGAACCCCACAACTTGCACACTTTTGATTTGGTGCTTTAAAAAGAACTTTTCAAAAGCTTTCTAGTTTAGGGAAAATTTTCGATTTGGTTCTATAAAAATGAACCCCACAACTTGTACGCTTTTGATTTGGTGCTTTAAAAAGAACTTTTCAAAAAAATTCTAGTTTAGGGAAATTTTTCAATCTGGTTCTATAAATATGAACCCCACAACTTGCACACTTTCGATTTGGTGCTTTAAAAATAACTTTATAAAATATTTCTAGTTTAGAGAAATTTTTCAATTTGGTGCTTAACAAATGAACCCCACAACTTGCATGCTTTCAATTTGGTGTTCTAAAATAAACTTTCAAAAGCTTTCATAGATAGGAACAACACTTCATTTTTGGTACTCGTAAAATGAAACGCTTTATTTTGGACCAAACGCTACCATTCTTGTTGAAAAATGTACGATATTTCTTTTTTTTTACCACATTAAGACAAGGTTACTAGAAACACTCAAGTTGGTGCTTAAAACTGGACAAATACATTCTGACTTGCATACTACTATCTATTTGTTTGAAATCCAGAACACTTGAAATTTGGTGCACATAAAAACAAATTGCTATCTTGTTTACACTTTAATTATTTTTTTGGATAGCATCGCTCGAGGAGCTTAAAAAGAATATTGCAATGAACTGTATATTGTGTTTTCCGTGTTTGGAAAACTAAGTGTCTATCCTCTCCCCTCGCGTCTTTTAGCAATCTTGGGTGACAAAAATTATTTTGAGTTTTGCACTTGTTTCATTTCAAGCATTACCTTTAGAGGGCATGCCTTTGAGACACATCCTGCATTCAAAAACTCAAAGGTGACTCAAATCGGTTTTTCACTTAGGCCGTTATTTAAATGGTCAAGGTTAAATGCCAAATGACTTAATCGACGATTACTTTTCCATCAGTGTCATTCATGAAAGGGGAGGTTCCATTCTGTATATAGAGCCCTGAGTAAGTTGGTTAAAGCCTTAAGTAGCTTGTTGGACGCTAGTGAAGTGTTGGATCCCCTAAGAATGACTAAGAACCAATGTACTAGATACCTTTTTAGCCAAAACATTCTTTGAAAGTGGTGCATCAAAACTTTGATCCTGAGAAGTTACTTACCAAGTCTTATTTATGGATGAGATTAAAACACTCTCCATAAGTTGCATGTAAAATCATCACTTTGAGGCATGAGGTAAGCCCACCTAAAATAACGTGCCCATCTCTAGGTTGTAAATTTTCTTCATGAAATTGCCAAAAAAATTGGTTACTTTGGACATCAAACACTTTGCTTGATTTAAAATGAACACATTAAAACAAGCATTGAACATGGTTATCGAAACTCAAACCCTTTGGACTTAGTGTGAATGCCTTTGAAAAATGCCCTATGTTTGCACTCCTTAAAAGATATCTTAAACAAAAATCTTTAAAGGATTTTGAATATTTACGCTTACATTTCAAGTCACATTAAGAACTGTGAACACCAAAAAAGTAACCCTTCTACTTTTTCTCACTCATTTGGGTTCTCCTTGTGATTTTTGGCTTAATATTACCTTGATTTAATGTTGTAATGTGAATAACACATCCACATTAGGTCTTGGTCCCTTGCAAGCTGAATAAAATGCATTTATCAATGTCTTGTAAAGGTGTTGTAAAATGTTGTAAAAGACTTTCACACTTTTCTAGAATTTTATTAAGCATTTAAGTCTAATGGACCTACTTTTCCCTTGATGCAATATTGTAAAATATATTTAATTTCATTCTCACATTAATCTAGAAGGCTTGTAAATTAATCCTGATTATAATCTAGTGTTGTAATGTGCTTTACACATTCACATTGGATGTTGTCCCTTTCTAGGCTATGTGGACCTCATTTTAATGTTGTAGAGTGTATTTAATCACACTTTCACATTTAACTTTGTGTCCCTAGCCCTAATCACCCTTTATATCATCATTAATAGGCCCCTATGACCCCATATTGTGCATCCTAAGGCTTATTTTGATCAAAAACCCGACAAGATCAACATAAGAGCTTAATTTCTTCATTCCCCAACATCCTAGCTGGAAAAAGAGCCCCTATGGGACCCATTCACCACTTTGGGTGAATGAGTCCCATTCAGGTGGGACTCATTCACCCAAGATGGAAAATGAGTCCCATTTGGGCCATTTTCGAGGTTTGAGCAAGAAAAATTGGGTTTTAAATTTAATTTTCTTCAATGTCAGCCTGGGGGATCAAATTAACGAGAATTTAGGTGGATTGACTATAAAAACAAGCCTTTAAACCCTAATTCATTATTCATTCATCATTCATTATAAATCTCAAGTCAATCAAGTTAGGGTTTTAGCATTTTAAGTCATCAAGATAGTTTCCTAAGGCATTCAAGGGAAGATTCTTCATCCATTGTTGCAAAAATTCAAGATCTATCATCATGGTGAGTCTCTAATTGCATTATTTCATGCTTCATTATCTTGTTTCATTATTTTGGTTTAAATACCTAAAAGGGGTTTGATCAAGGCAAACCCCCATTCCCTAACAATCAACAAGTTTTCCCCTCTTTAATGTGTGATTGGAGGTCTGTAGATTGAAGAAAAATGCCAAAAATGATAAAGTTGCAAATGTTGTCAAAGTTGTCATGAAAAGTTTCCAAGACTCACAGAAACTTGAATCTAGGGAAAAATATGCATCCAATCTGCATGAAATCAGTTGGAAAGTGCTTATTTCATCCATCTTCAGAGGATTGCAAAGTTTCAGTTCGAGATTCTACCCCTAGGACAGTTTTCAACAAAATGGGACTCATCCCCTAGTAGTGGCGAATGAATCCCACTGTACCTACTTTTCAGAGATTTCTACATATTCGGATACCCATTTGGCTAAAACAGGCTCCGGTGTAGTTTTCCAAATCTGGGACTAATTTGCCCAGAATGGAAAATGAGTCCCAGTAGGTCAAAATTTCAGGATCAACAGCATTTCTAGTCTTTGACACATTTCCAGGTGCACAGTTTCTATTTTATAGCTTTCCTGTTATGTTTTACTTACATTTCTATTCATCTTTTTAGGCCTTTTTGCATATCACAACGTGTTTTCAAACATCTTGCATTTTCTTGGTTTTGCATTAGTATTCAATCTCTTTCATCAATTTCCAGCCTTGAGGACAATCCCTTTTGACAAATTTCAATCTCTTTCGCATTGGAACCTCAAGGGTTTGTTCTTGAGTGTGAGCATTGTGAAATCGGTTTCCTCTTCCTTCATTGCCCCTTTCTTGTGTGGATAAAGGAAGTTGTGCATTCCATTTCCATTGTCCACATTTTGGTGAACCACCTTTAGAATACTTTCTTTTCTGGTTTGGAGTCCATCATTATCCTAGAATTAGCTTGCATTAACATTGCATTGCATTTTGCATTAGTTAATTTGCATTCTAGGGTTCCAAATTTTTGCATTAGTGAAAGTGCATATAGGTTGCATTTTTGCATATCAAATCATTTCCAAATATCTGAAAACTACATTTGCATTAGTATTCAGGTCATACAACATAAAAAATATCAAAATCTATTGAAAAATTCTAAAAAAAATTGAAAAAAATCCCCATTGGGACTCATTCGCCACCTTGGGTGAATTAGTCCCTTTGCACCCCTGAAACTGTCTTTTACAGCACTCAAAACCTAGTTTCTACACATTTGTTTGCTGCCATTACCCAGCTATATTAGTTGGATGAGTTTCTACTACATGCATTTCACTAAATCTAGCTTAAATTAGTCCATTTCATGCATTACTTAATTCCAAATTTTCACTTGCAACATTTCATTTTCAGATCATTTTCATAATGTAACCAGTAAGAAACTGAAAATCACATTTCTTTTTTAAGTCTTTACTTTGCATTTTCAGTTTGCATAAATTATTGTTCAGAAATGTTAGCTTTGGTCTTTTCCAAGTTTGTAAAGAACATTTTTTCCATAAACATGTTAGTCATTCATTCAATGCATTTCCTAGTTATAAGAGTCTTTTAAGGCAAAAAAGTGGACATGTTCACGCTTTCCTTAAACATATACCCCCTCCTATCTCTCCCATTCATGAGAACGATGTGATAAAAGAGAATACAAACATAGATAACCATGATGATCATAATTGTTCTCTCCCTAATACCTCTCCTTTTAGTGATGAAGGTATCTTGGTGAAAGAAGTTGCAATCGTTGAGAATCATGAAGATCTTGTTTGCTCTTCTCTTCATTCCCCTTGGGAAGATACTATAACAATAGAAGATTAAATCATTGCACCACCTTACTTAATTTACATTCCTCTCCCAAAATTTATCCTACTTGTGACAATGCTATAATCATGAGTGACCATGAAAATGACATTTGTGAGGAAGACATTAGTGTTATGAGATCTAATAACTGAGAGCTTCGACAATTCTACTTCTCCCACTTGGGAAGACATTATAGGGCATAAGGGTGTAATTGTAGACAACCATGATAATCACATTGACTCTTCTCCTAATATCCTTCATAGTAATGAAGACAATAGTTTTGTGTTAGAAGATATACTTGAAATTCATGATAATCTCATTTATCCCTTTCCCAATGCTCCTACCATATGGGAAGATCTATTTGGTAAGCATGAAAATCATAGTGGTCCTTCTCTTGATGCCTCCCCTAATTGTGATGAAGTTGCTTTACAACATCTAACCATGACATGTGAGGAACCTCTTGTTAGGGCACAAGAGATTAAGACCTTAGAGAGAACAGATAACCAAATAGAGCCTTCTCCTCATAACCCCACTATTGATAATCAAGAAAATCCAACCAATGATCATTCCCCTACTTGTGATGAATTCATTGTGGAAGAGCCAACCCTTGTCTATCAAGAACATTTGGTTTGTAATTCTCCTAAAAAACTCTCCTCCTAGGGAGGATATCATCGTGCAAGAAAAGGATAACATTGATAATAACATAGTGCCCCTAGAAAAAGATCATGAGGCCACATTAGACTCTCCTTCACTAAGGGACGTTAATATTATTCAACCTCAACGCATCCTTTACCCACCATCACACAAACCTCAAACTCAAAACAAACCCGAATTCATCCTCTACCCACCCAAGAATAATGTGTCGCAGCAGTCGAGTCATAATACCATTGCTCATACATATAACACTAGAAACAATTTGCAATCGCAACAACCAACCCCGACACCTTTACCTTTGCCTCATCCCATATTGCCCAATGATCCTTGTTTTCCTTCACATAGTGGGAAAGAGTATGATCTTGTTGAACAACTTAAGAATACTCCTGCAAAGATATCTCTATGGGACCTAATTCAAAATTCACCTAATTATCACACTATGCTTTAAATTTCCTTTCAACAAGTTCCTATCCCTTCTAACGCGCAACCAAATGACATAGCAGCCATTATTTAAGGACTGAATACTGACATTTTTTTCCACCAAATTGAACTTCCCCCTTTGGAAAGGAAAAAAGAAAATGATGCTTTCATAATCGTATCTCAATACAAAAGAATAGGGATAAAGTGAACCCTTGTTGACAATGGCTCCGCCCTTAATGTGTGTAGTGTAAACCTTTTGGATAGGCTTCCTGTGGATAAATCAAAAATTCAATTAGACTCTTTATCTATTAGGGGATTTGACAATGTAGGAAAACAACTGCTTGGTGTGATCACTTTACCTATTACAGTTGGGAAGGCCACATTGGAAACACCAATCCATGTTATGCCTCATGATCTTTCATATAATCTCCTTCTAGGCAGACCATGGATTCATGCGATGAATGGGGTACATTATACTTTTCATCATAAAATGAAATACATCTACAATAACAAATTCTACAAACTTGAAGCCGACCCTAACCCAAACAGTTGTTTGAACATTGAGAAAAACAAGGAAAATCCTTTGGCAACATTAACACCAACTACACAAGTGGAACCCGTGCAACAAAAAGAAAAAGAAAAACATCTTGAGGGAGTCACGAAGCTATTAGAAGATGATTGGGGTTCCTTAGATTTCACACCAACATTCATGGGAGAATACACAGTTATACACAAAGACTCTGACAAGGAAAGAGGAACAATGATAATGTCAACATAAAATTCAGAAGACCCTTTGAAAGCATCCACCTCAACTACTTTAGAACAAAACACAATAAATTACACAACCTTTGATGAAGTTGATTATGAACAACCACCATATCCAAAATCAATGAAAAAGCTTTATGGAAAAGGTTATGAACTTATGAAACAACTTGGCTATAGTGGAAAAGGATGTGGTGCTAGATAACAAGGTATTTGCAACCCTATAGAGCCTAACACAAAAGAAACGACTCATGGTATTGGTTATTGTCCTTTGATAGAAATAAACAAACCTTCACTCAATATCAACACTCTTACAAAATATTCCTCTAAACCGACTTTAACGATAGTGCACCCTGAATTGATCGACACTAGTGGTCTTGGTTGTTATCCTTTGCAAACAAAGAAATCTTTGCTTAATGTCAATGTCATCTCTCAAAACGCTAATGATTTGAATTCGTTATGTTTTACACCCTCCTATAAAGGAGAGAACAAAATCTCGCAATCTAAAGAGTCTTGCATAAGTATGACATCGTGTACTAAGCAAGAGATATCTTTGTTGCAAAATAAAGGAAACTCTTCTAACTTTGATCAAGAGGGTATCTTGTTGAGACGCCTCCAAGATCACTTGATATCCCTTCCTCCAAGAACTCGAAAGAAATTTTATTACAAGAATTCATTTTGTACATATCATAGAGTTCATGGTCATTCTACTAATGAATTAAGGCTTTTAGTAAAATCCAACATCTTAAGGAGTTTGGTGCTCTTCCTTATGTGGGGGCACCTAATTCCTCTAATTGATATTGATTTTCACTCTAACATGCATTTCATCAATCATTTCCGCTCACCCTTGTCCTGCACTAAGTGGGGGCAAGGGTTTAGTTAGCCTTGTCCTCGTATGTCACTTGTTGTTGCCTCTTTCAACTAGTTGATCACCTTTCATGAACACATCAGAGCAAGCTTGGGATGTGGACAACATGCCTTAAGTTGGCTTGCATGTGACATACTACCTTTTTCATGATGTGGCTTATAGGAAACATATGACTTGGCATAGGGATTTCCAAATAAGCTCTCATGTCTTCTTCTACTTTAAAGCAATTGCTCACAGTAATGGTGTTAGCAACCGCTTTAAAGTGGGGCATACATCAACACTCATATTTCATTGTGCAATTTCTTCCTTCTTGTGATGCGTCCTTTTCTTGGTGGTGTCATTGGGCTTGATTTCCTCCAAGAGCGTGATATTTCCTTGCACTTATCCTCTCTTAGAAACATTAAATACAATGTTCCCTAAGATGAGACCTTGTATTTTTCCTCTTTTGGAGACATTAAGTACAATGTTCCCTAAGATGAGACCTCGCACGAACTAAGAAAAATCCCTTTGAACACTCCTTGCACTATTTTGCATTTACAATGTCTATGAGATTCAAGCATACAAAGTTTTTCTTGCCTCATAGAGCTCAAAGATCATTTTTGTGTAGCGCCTTATCAAATTTATCAAGAGGTATAACTTTGGTATGGTTTGAGCAGGAAGCCCAATCTGAGGCATGACTTTCCCCATAGCCACTTACATGTGTGTGTGAGTGCATACCAGCCACAAGTATATGTTTCTCACCCAACGGACAGCCAAAATTTATGTCGCCTCAAAGTGAGTATGCATTTTTGGACAAACAACCTAGATCTTATCCACATCATGTTGGAAAAACGGTTGAAGCTTGATCCACCATTTGTACTTCTTCTTCCTTCCAGTTATTGTCATTGCATGATCGCATATCTTGTTTTGCTACATATTGTACACCTTGTGTGTGTCCTTTTGTGCTTATGTCAGTTTGACTTAGGATCTTAGATCTTGGGGGCTTGACCGCCTCCTCCATCTTTGTTATCCTAGACCATCTGCATTGGTATGATTGGACCCCTCTTGAGTGTCTACTTTAGTGTGAGTTTGAAGTAGGTTCATCCTCTCACTAAAGTGGGGGCTAAATGTGGACACCAAAACCCTTCTACTTTTTCTCACTCGTTTGGGTCCTCCTTGTGATTTTTGGCTTAATATTACCTTGATTTAATGTTGTAATGTGAATAACACATCCACATTAGGTCTTTGGCCCTTGCAAACTGAATAAAATGCATGTATCGATGTCTTGTAAAGATGTAAAATGTTGTAAAAGACTTTCACACTTTTCTAGATTTTTATTAAGCATTTAAGTCTAATGAACCTATTTTTCCCTTGATGCAATATTGTAAAATATATTTAATTGCATTCTCATATTAATTTAGAAGGCTTGTAAATTAAACTTGATTTTAATCTAGTGTCATAATGTGCTTTACACATTCACATTGGATGTTGTGCCTTTCTAGGCTATATGGACCTCATTTTAATGTTGTAGTGTATTTAATCACACTTTTAGATTGAACTTTGTGTCCCTAGCCCTAATCACCCTTTATATTATCATTAATAGGCCCCTATGACCCCATATTGTGCATCTTGAGGCTTATTTTGATCAAAAACCCAACTAGATCAACATAAGAGCTTAATTTCTTCATTCCCTGACATCCCAGCTGGCAAAAGAGCCCCTGTGGGACCCATTCGCCACTTTGAACGAATGAGTCCCATTTTGGCCATTTTCGAGGTTTGAGCAAGAAAATTTGGGTTTTAAGTTTAATTTTCTTTAATTTCGACCTAGGGGATCAAATTAACGGGAATTTAGGTGGATTTCCTTTAAAAACAAGCCTTTAAACCCTAATTCATTATTCATTCATCATTCATCATCCATGTCAAGTCAAGCAAGCTAGGGTTGTAGCATTTTAAGTCATCAAGATAGTTTCCTAAGGCATTCAAGGGAAAATTATTCAACCATTGTTGCAGAAATTCAAGATCTATCATCATGGCAAGTCTCTAATTGTATTATTTCATGCTTCATTATCTTGTTTCATTATTTTGGTTTAAATACCTAAAAGGGGTTTGACCAAGGCAAACCCCCATGCCCTAACAATCAACAAGTTTTCCCCTCTTTAATGTGTGATTGTGGGTTTGTAGATTGAAGAAAAATGCCAAAAATGATAAAGTTGCAAATGTTGTCAAAGTTGTCATGAAAAGTTGTCAAGATTCACGAAAACTCAGATCTAGGGAAAAATTTCCATCCAATCTGCATGAAATTAGTGGGAAAGTGTTTATTTCATCCATATTTAGAGGCTTGCAAAGTTTTAGTTTGAGATTCTGCCCCTGGGACACTTTTCAACTAAATGGGACTCATCCCCCAATAGTGGCAAATGAGTCCCACTGTACCTTCTTTTTAGAGATTTCTATAAATTCAAATATCCATTTGGATGAAATAGGCTCTGGTGCAATTTTTCAGATTTGGGACTGATTCATCCAGAAAGGCGAATGAATCCCAATAGGTCAAAATTTCAAGATCAGCAGCATTTCCATTCTTCAACACATTTCTAGGTGCACACTTTCTATTTTATAGCTTTCCTGTTCTGTTTTACTTGCATTTCTATTCATCTTTTTAGGTCTTTTTGAAATATCACAGCGTGTTTTCAAACATCTTGCATTTTCTTGGTTTTGCATTAGTAGTCAATCTCTTTTATAAATTTCCAGTCTTTAGGACAATCCCCTTTGAAAAATTTCAATCTCTTTTGCATTGGAATCTCAAGGATTTGTTCTTGAGTGTGAGCATTGTGAAATTGGTCTCCTCTTCCTTCATTCCCCCTTTCTAGTATGGATAAAAGAAGTTGTGCATTCCATTTCCATTGTCCACAAGAACAAAGTCAACATTGGGAACTATAGCTTTAGTATTTTGAATTTCACAAAATCTGAGCTTTTATGGAAAGAAACTTGCTTAAGTTATAGACATTTTAGGTCAAATATTTTTTATTGTTGTGTTGTATCGTATCACTTGCCAAAATTCTCAAATTAGATCAAAACAAGACATCAAATCTACAAATTTATCCAAACTGTAGCCAACACAAGAATTGGAAAATAAACCTGCATAGAAATGGCTATTATTGTTGTTTTTGCCACTTTTGACCTTAAGAATACCACAATTGATCAAAAATATGTCACTTTTTCTCTTTGGATTATGACAGTCACTGTCTATAACCTACCACTTTTGTAAAACTGAACGTAGTTGACCTCAAAATTATCGCTTTTGATCCTAAGATTACCACAGTTGACTTAACTTTTGGCCACATTTGACCTAAAATCTGGCCACTTTTGACTAAAAATGTCACTTTTTCTTTTACTGATCACCAATTAGAAAAATTACAAACAAAAGCCACTTTTGAGAAATCCTACAACAATTGTCCTTCAGACTTGGTCATAGTTCACCAAAATTTGGCCGCTTTTGAGAAATCCTACCACGATTATCCTTCAGACTTGGTCACAATTGACCAAAATTTGGCCGCTTTTGACAAAAATTATCGCTACTATTCTAAGATTGCCACTTTTGTCTTGCTTTCTAGTGAAAATCATAAACTGATCTTAAACTGGTTAAATCTTAAGAGAACAAAAATATTTAGACTCCCAAAACATGTCATATCTACATTGGTCCATATCCCTTTGCATGATCAAACACACCAACATATTTTTAGGATTCAAAATCAAAACACAACCTTGGATTATTCCTTCACTCAAAATTCTAAGATATCAACATTTGCTTGAACCTCAAGGATAGTTTAAGTAGATTCTTCACAACATATGTATCCTCTAGAAAAATGAAGAGAAATATTAGTCTAGGTTTTCAACATTTTGAGTCCCAAAAATAGCATCATTTCCAAGACATCCAAAACATCACTCAAAATTTAGGGTCTTGAGTATCACGGAAACCATATCAAAACACCAAACACCTTCATCATTCACTTTTTGACCATTTGGCATCCAACTACTCCAGTTCAACAACCAAATCTTACGGCACCTATCATACAACCAAGTCTCATGCAAATTGAAGGTGAACAATCAGACATTATCAGTAGTTTAAGTTTCATACTTGAGAAAAAGAAAACACCAACTCAATGGAGAAACACATCTAATATCCTAGACAAAGAGGAACGAAAAGCAGATCTTGCGGTTGGAAGGCCCATATTACCACCTCCTGCATGGCAATAGATACCATCCTTTTAAAATAGAAAATCCCAAAACACTCAAAAAATAGAAAATTCCAAAAGCAAAGTATTAGTTCACTCCATAAGTTAGAAATCACCAACTTTCACAAAGTCTTGGCACTTGTTTATGACAACCATGAAATCCCAACATAGAAAAAAGATGGAAGCCAACAAAAGAAGCTCTAGTATGCCCCCAAAAAACACCACAAATGATGGAAGTGACCCATGGTCTTATAGACAAAGCAACCTTATAACTCCTTGACAAGAACCAAAACAACCACCAATTGAGGAGGAAGTAATCCGTAAACAACAAGAAATGATGGAAAGGTCAAACCAAAATCCCAAGGACATGATCATAGAATAGGTGGATAGTGAGGAAGAATTCTTCCAGCACTCCAACAATTCCAAGGTACTTAAACTAATGGACAAACTGCTAAGAAAGGATCCAAATGCCTACTTCTTCAAATTAGCACAAAGTGGTGCTAAGCCACATATAAACTTTAATGTGGAAGGTCTTAAGGATCCTAACCTCATTCCCTTAGGGGATAAATCAGTTGTGAGAAAATACCCAAACCAGTGGAGATTCTAAACATGCCACCAATCTTCTCATAAAGCAATGATCAACCTAAACAACAACCAATGGACAACCCTTTGTTTAGGAAACCATCCCAAATCAAGCAAGCAGCAGTGGCCCAACAATATCAAGGAGGTCCACCTCAATACATGCCATAAGGTAACATCCCACCACAAGGACAATACATACCACATAATGCATCATATATTGATCCTTCAACCAACATACCAAATCAAAAAAGTATACCACCAATGCACCATCGAGGTAACCTTCAAAAAAATTCATCCCAACAACAAGGTGTAGCACCAATGCACTACCAGGGTAACCTTCAAAACAATCCCTCCCAACAACAAGGTGTACCACCAATGCACTACCAGGGTAACCTTCAAAATAATTCATCCCAACAACAAGGTGTACCACCAATGCACTACCAAGGTACCCTTCTAAACAATTTGTCCTAACAACAAGGTGTACCACTAATGCACTACTAGGGTACCCTTCAACAGAATCAACCATAGCAAGGTGAACCACCAATGCACTATCAAGGTACCCTTCTTCAATAAAATCAGGAAGGAATTAATCCTCCTTTCACACAAGGAATTAACCCTCCTTACAATCAACAAGGACCTAATCCTCCTTTCACACAAGGACTTAACCCTCCTTACAATCAGCAAGGACTTAATTATCCTTTCACACAAAAAGGATTTAATCCTCCTTTCACACAACAAGGACTTAACCCTCCTTATAATCAACAAGGACTTAACCCTCCTTCCACCCAACATGGTTACCAAGGTCCCATACCTCCACCATACCCATCCTATGACCAAACAAACATTTTGGGACAACAAGGCTACTACGCACAAGGTCCCCAAAAAAATGTACCAAACACAGAGGTAGGCATGCAACTACAAGCACTAAATTAAAATATATTGGGCATCCAAATTGGAAAACCAAATAAGACCTACACTCTACAAGATATATGTCTTTTCCCTTTTGATCACTCAATTACTATGCTTCCCTTTTCAAAAAAATTCGAAATACCAAAATTTGACAAGTACAAGAGAAAAGGTGATCTGATAAAACATGTGTGATATTTCTTGGTAGCTTCCATGGAAGTGTAAAAGAGTGATTCCAACCTAATGATACTTTTTCCACGTAGTCTGCTTCATAGCGGTTGGGTGTTGTCATAATAGTGGTTTACAATTCACGAGAGGCAGATTTTAGCTGAAATCACATATTTTTGAAAATATAATGATTTAAGCCTTTAAAAAGATTCAATTGAAGAGGGTTTGATCAAATCACCTTAGATCAAACCCCTTGGATAGAACCTCACTAGTTTTAAACCATACCTATAAATGCGTCTCCTTTACACCTATCAAAATGCTGATAAAAAATCACTTTTGATTTAGCTTTTGGGGGATCAAATGAATTCATTTAAAATTTATTTCAAATGATTATGGTATTCCTCAGAACAAGCTATCCAATGAATATAATTTTAATATGTTTTGGTTTTGTTATGTATTTGTTTTTTAAGTTTTATTAAACATAGGTTTTTCATCGAAAATGAATTTCTTTGTTCTTCACATGTGGAAAAATAGAAGATTATCAAAAAAAAAAATTGAAAAATATGAGTGCACCAGATATTGAAGTCCTTGATCCAACAAAAAATTAAATTAAATTTTGACATATACAAAAAAAGTTACCGTTATGCAGTGTTATTAATGAATTGTAATTGTTTCACTTTGAAACTTAATTAAAAGGAAAAATATTAAATAAAACTATCTAACCAAAGTGGAAGCACTAGATATTAGAGTTACAAATCTAAATTTGAAAGAATTAGAATTTTATCCTTCATGGAAAAAAAGTTATGCGTTATACGGTGTGTCACTTTTTAAAAATGTTGTTTTCTGAAAAAATCAATTTTCGTGGGAGATGGAAAAAGAAGTGCAATTTGATTCCAAAAATTTTGAAAAAAATATTTTTAGAATCTACAAACAAAATTTGATGAGACTCTAGTTTGTACCATCTTCAAATTCCTCACGGTTTAGCTATAGGTGCTCGAATGTGAATATTTAGTTAAAAATAATAATTTTAGTGTCGGTTGGCAAAATTGTAAACCACTATTATGGGATCACCCGCTATGGAATGGTTCTCCCATCTACAACTGGGTATTTAGAGTTTTGATGAATTGACTAACAAGTTTGTGAATCATTTCTTGTTCAACATAGAATAGGATGTCACCATCACTGACCTCTTCAAGATTAAACAAAGCCAAGGAGAATCCTTTACATCCTACCTACAAAGATGGAGACATAAAGCTAGTAGGTGCAAGTGGCCTATTCCCGACAAAGAACTGGTGGATATCTTTGTTTTTAATGTCCAAGCGGAAATCAATTACCAACTCACCATGTTGTGCCCCAATAAATTTGAAGATACTATAGTATTATGGAACAATTAAAGAAGACTCTCGCTTTGATCTCCATAGTAGAGCTATTGAAATTATCACCTACGCATAAGGAAATACTAGAGAAAGCTTTGGAAACATCGGTCCCTGATGACCTCAATCTTGATTAGTTTCAAGCCATGGTTGGAAAAATCATGGTCACTCACCATTTAGTCTTTTCTGAGAAATGCCTTCCATAGAAACCATTTCACAACCAAGCCCTCTATATAGAGGTTGGTGTCCACAAATATAAAGTCAAAAGAGTATTGATAGATAATGGTGCAGGTTTAAACATTTTCACCTTGAAATTTTTTAAATAGCTTGGGTATTATGATGATGTAATTGACAATGTCAAAAGCATCACTATAAGAGAGTATGATGTCCTTGCAAGAAATTCAAAAGGAACCACTAGACTTCTTGTGCAGATAGGACCAGCAACAACAGAAATAACATGTCAAGTATTGGACTTGAGCTACCATATAACCTTCTTCTAGGATGCCCATAGATTCATGCACTACAAGTAGTTCCTTCGACATTCCACCAGTGCCTAAAATTTCCTCATGAAGGAAAGGAGGTTACATTATACGTTGATCTTGAACCCTTCCACTACTGTGCAAAATTGGAGGAGGAATATAACAAAATCCAGTGAATACTTAGTAATGATATATCATTCCACTCCTCATATGTTGACCCTTCGACACTACCATCAACTTTAGCTAAACACCTATCAAGTGAGCAACCAAAATCTAATCCCAAGATTCAAGTACTTGACAAAGGTAACAGAAACTATCATTTCAATCTAGTTCTGTAGAACCCCAATCCAAATACCTGCAAAACACACTAAACAAACATATTAGGAGATCATATGCAAGTAAGAATAAGGATTCCCCATGAAATCCATTAGCAAATCTTTAAATAGGAAATAAAGCAAGAAAGAAATGAAAGAACAAGAAAGTAAGCTAAATCCTATTGAAAACAATGCAAACTCTTGATCCCATGGGGGAATTCGTGCCAATTTGATGTGAAAATTGGCCCTTTCCCAACTCCAATGCTAGCTTTTATGATTTGATGAAGGTTGTGATCCACTTTGATGAAAAATGATGAGTGCTTCAAAACAAAAATCTGCATAACCTAGCTACAAATTCAAAAATATGGATGAAGATTGCTAAATATTTGAGCATAGTAAGTTTACTCAAATGGTGGATGATGAAATGAGGAGATTAGCCTCTTATTTATAGAATGTCAAGTTGAGAAAATGCAAAGAATAGAGAAATGTGGGACTAAATTTCATCCAATGGCAAAGTGCCACTTGTCAACATGTGAGTGGATGGAGGATGTGCAAGTTTTGAAGAATGTGTTAATAAATGCATATATTTGAATTTTGAAATTGTTGAAATGACATATAAGAGGGAAAGAAGGTGCATTGAATGCCACTTGTCTCAAGGCAAAAGGACTTTGTAGGTGGAGTAAATGCCTTGTTGGAAGGACAAATTCCACTTGGATTTTGAATTCAAACTTGAGGAATATTCCTTAAAAGATGCCTTGTTGAAGAAAATAGAGATTTAATAAATCAAATAACTCTATTTTCATGTGCAAGTGGCAAAAGATGGAGGATGGGAGAAGAGATTAAATTAATCAACTTTAATTAATTTAATGAAGGGATCAAATGATGTGACCTATTTGACTTAAATTTGTGGATTTATTTAAATCAAATATGAGAAGAATGTGATAAAGGATTAATTAAATAAGGACTTTTTATTTATTTTATTAAAAAAGATGATGTTAGATTAAACTAAATAAGGTTTTAATTTATTTAATTTAATAGATAGACTTTAGAGATTTAATCAAATAATATTAATTATTTAATTAAATGGGGATAACTAGATCATAATGGTTAATTTAATTATTGAGAAAGGATGACTTAATTAGATAACTGATTTATTTAATTAAGAGAGGAATATTGATGAATTTAATCAAATAAAAGCATTTGATTAAATGGTTAGACCGAAGGATGATTCAGGATGAAGTGATGTTAGTGGTCAGGATTAGATGTCCAATGTCAATCAGTACATTTTATGTGTCTACATTTTCCCCTCTTTGAAACAATGCACTCATTGTGTTGGTTCAAAGAATAAACGATTTCGATCAAAGCCAAGATTTTTTCATTTTCAAAATTTTCCCCCACTATTGCCCGGCGAGAGAAAACATTCCAACATACTGCCCCCTCGAGAGATTGGACGAAAATTTTGATTTTTGGGTGATCTTGTGAAAAAAGAGGACAAAGTGCTCGACAGGTCCAGAAAAGCTCTAGGAGGCCAAAAAAGTGTCTAAATGCAATAAAACGATGTAAAACAGGCCTCAACCGGACAAAAATAGGTTCAAGAGTTCAAAACCCTAGCAGGATAGCCAAACAAGGTCAAAAAACCTTAATTTTCAAGCTTAAAAGGCTCTGAGGGGTCACTTTCAATTCATTTTCACACATAGCCTTCTAACGAATCTGCAATTTGAGCTCTGACATTTGACAAGATGGCGCAACGACAGCTCCTGATGCACATTTCTGACCGAGTCCAGACATACCAGTGACCTCTCGGCATTGGGGCACTGGTAAGTGATCCTTACTTGAGGATTTTTTTTCATTTTTCGTTTTCATTTAATGCTTTTAAACTTAGTTCCTCTGTAGCGGTGCTATATAGCACTGCTCAAAAAACAAACTGCATCGCTTGGTAGGTCAAACTAACCCACCATCGTAGAATGTGCCACAGTGGTGGAGTTTGGATTTTGGAAACAAACTTCAAACTCTGACACCCATGCCATTGCCAGCGGGGTAATTTAAAAGTGTGACGCGGCGGTGCACTTTTAGATCGGAATATTGCCAAACTGCGTCACCCAGTAGAAAAGTGCATCGCGGTGGTGCTCTTTTAGAGTTTAGCACTCCAGTGTTGCAGTTTGCAATTTTCAAACTACAATGCCTTCACAAGTAGCAACGTTGGGCCGATTTTTTGGACGCTCGGAATAAAATTTCTCAATTTTTTTAACATGGTGACCTTCCCTAATGCAGGACGCGTCGAGGGAGCTCTATTCTCGGGAGCATAGATCGCTGGAGATTTTTAGTTACCTGCGAGACCTTAGCAACAAGGAGCAGGATCGGCTGCAGGACATGGGGTTGTGGTACATTGCATATGCAGCGCCCATGTGGACCCACCTTGGGATGATGTCAACGCTTTCTAAGAGATGGCACAGTGAGACCTCATCCTTCCACCTTCCTACTGGCAATGCCACCGTCACCTTAGAGGACGTGTGGTGCATCCTTAGATTGTCGATACATGGGTGGTGCATTATTTTTGATATGGATGCTAGATGAGACGCTTGTCATTCAATCCTCACCATAGATGAGGTTATGTTCTACGAGGGCAGATAGAGTTGAACTGCCATAGGACACTCACATCACCATTTCGTCTAGTGGTTGCAGCAATCATCTCAGGTCTTGTTGCTTCGGATCGACGAGGCTGATATTTTAGTCCTGGCTGGGGACTTTGCTGGGAGCGGATGGTTCGTGACAGGCTAGTCCATTTTTCTTGGGGGCCTATTCTTCTTTCCTCGCTCTACAGGGACTTACACAAGTACGTCTACCTCAACGGAAGAGCACTCAAAGCAGGTGTTACACTTCTCCACGTGTGGGTGTGGGAGCACATCGCCATTCTTCAGTCGTGAGTCATTGCAGTGTCGATGGGGCCTAATGATCCCCTAGTGTGGTGTTATAGAGGTGGTGTGTCCTTTACACACATGGGCGAGCATGAGATTCCTCACAAGAGGAGGGTCCTAGATGAGATGCAGGTTTTTACATCGCACCCGTACCTTGGTCACCCCAGATGGGCTGACGATACAGAGCAGATCTTTTTTACCTACCAGGACCGCTTTATGCAAGGGCGAGAGCATACAATGGTGGAGAGATACCTGCCCAGGCGCATTCAATGTCAGTTCGGTGAGGCACAGGACCAGCCAGATGATGACTATGTGGCCATATTTGCTCACACTGTATCACAGGGTTTGTGGGGGTGATACATTCCTGCCTCTGAGGCAGTGGACAACTTTAGACAGTTGGTCGCCCAGCCTTGGGTATATGATCAGGGAATCGTAGATCCAGATGTGGCATAGGCCTATAGAGATTGGTTTTGGCCACCCCTACAATTGATAGTTCCAGGAGCACCCTCCGCTCAACCGAGATCGAGGGGCAGAGGGAGACGATGAGGATGTAGAGATGGTGCGCAACAGGATTATCCGGTTAGGGTTCCAGTCCAGCCAGTCCAGGCTGATGTTCAAATGCAAGACCAGGAGCAAGTACCAGCCAAGCAGCAGGATCAGGTAGATGCACCACCACGAGCTCAGGGTGAGGATTAGCCTCATGTGCAGCCCACATGAGCACATCCAGCAGGGTAGCCAGATCCCCGAGATGCAATGATTGCACATCTACAAGCTCAGGTTCAAACCTTGATGGTGGAGAGGGATCAGGCCAAGGCTGAGAGAGACCAGGCCATTTTTGCATAGGCAGGTCGTAGAGCTACAGGCGGCCACAGAGATGGGCCAGAGACAGCAGTTGGAGAGCATGGCAGCTTCCTCCTCTCAGAGTACAGTGTCCCTTCGTTCTTATAGGGAGGCCATCCGAGAGGTGGACTATTATCACATGCATTATCATCAGTCCATACCCAGAGCAGAGCATGCCCCAGATTACTCACAGCGGACTAGCCACAGACTAGCAGAGGGTCATGGTGATAGAGGCAAAGGTAGCAGATAGGAGGGATAGGCCTCATTTTGATCGAGATGATATTCTTTCGTGCCATATGGGCTCATTTTTTATAGCCTGTTGGGCCTTTTTGTACTTATTGACACACATGTACAGTGATCCAATTATTTTGTACTATGATAGTTACCTGATGATGATATATATATGAGATGATGATTTTGATATGATGTGATATGTATCATTTATTTATGCATTTATGGATGGTTATATTTCTATATGCTATGCAATAATGTTATGGTTTTATGCAATGTATATATGGATGCATTTCTTTCTGATGATGTAGGCATTATTAATAGATCTATATTATGTTGTTAATATATGATATGCAAATGGATTTATATGATATGTGATATGGATGGATGATGATGTACGTTTTGATGATGATGTAATTTATATGATGATTTATGTATGTTGATGCAAATGATATGATATGTGATATGAAATGGATGATGTAATATGCAAAATGATTTGGAGATGATTTATGGTGTATACGTGAAATGATATGTGAATCATGCTTTTATAAAATGATTATGGATGGATGTACGATTTTAATGTAATGGATTTGTATGTTCCTATTATGCTTTGAATGTTTATAATGGTATGGAATGATTTATGCAATGAAATGCAAAAATGATTGCAATGTGGTTATTTTTGAGGTGTTCTATATGATATGATGACCGATGGACGATATGTAC
The DNA here is from genome assembly GCA_007258455.2 of Sequoia sempervirens. NCBI lineage: Eukaryota > Viridiplantae > Streptophyta > Pinopsida > Cupressales > Cupressaceae > Sequoia > Sequoia sempervirens. The sequence goes on along the minus strand of VDFB02056480.1, from coordinate 1,505 downwards.
ATTTTTATGATTATGTATGATGCAATGTGAATGCAATGGTCGTGTTTTATATGATATGTATTGATGATGTAAATTAGATGGTTTTAAGATGCTTAGAATAACAAATATATACTATCCTAAACATGTTAAATGATTGTGAAATGTATGTGATGCATTTATTGTGATGTGATGTAATACATGAAATGATGTGTTAATGCAAAGTGGTATGGTGATGCTTTATGTTATGCAAAATGAATGTAATGTGAGAGATGACTTTATTATGTTTATGTGATGTGAATATGTATGCTTATAATGCAATGGATTATCTATAATGCTCATGTACCTATTATGTAGTAGATGGTAATATGAAATGGTTATGAAATGTTTCATGCAAATGAATGTTATGCGACAGTTTATGTGATGGTGCAATGTGATGGAAAATAGATGTAATGTGAAAAAGTGGACGTGCCTATTTATGAAAAATAATAACATATTTATACAAATATGCAATGCATATGTTTCCTATATGATATGTTTATGCAATATTCTAACGATTTGTGGATGCAGGATCGATGATGATGATGATGATGACTAACTATCATAGTACCTTGTTAGTGTGAAGAGAAAGAAGAGATGAAAGAGAAGAAGACATTTCAACAAGACATAAGATGATGAATATGCAAATGATGATGACTACTTGTCGAGGAGTTAGGATTTTCAAAGGGCCAATTTCCTTATGTTTGATGACACATGTGGTACGATGCATCAAGGTATAGAGAACCAGGATGGCGTTGTACCTAGTGTGATGGAATTTGACTTGACAAAAAGATAGGAGTATTCTTGTTCACACCTGATATACGAAAACCTTGCTAGGATGCACTTTAGAAGTTTCAAACATCTCAAACCAAAACACAGAAAGGTATAACCTATCAATGCAATAGTCAACAAGTTGTCCAAAACATCCTCCATACATACCTAACAGAGCAAGTATTTGCCAAGGTTATTTTACAAGAATATCCAACAAGCACAGCAGACAAAAGATAATGATCATTGCCCCATTCCTATTTCTCTAAATCCTCTATTCGGATATCATCGAGAGGTCCTTGGAATGAGCGCAATAAGATAAGTCAAAAGACCAACATAAAGTAAACAAACAAGTCGATGTTCTTCAATACCGCTAACCAAAAGAAACTGTGTTTTCAAAGATAAGAATTGAAACTATTTCCAAAAGATAATGCCCATTGTAGGAAGGATACATCCTAGGACATGTTAGTGGATGGAAGCACATCATTTCGTTTATCCAAAGTGTTCTTTCTGATAAATAATGTCCATTGTAGGAAGGATACATCCTAGGACATGATGTTATCAGATGATTGAAATGGGATTGATTGGATGAGAGGCTATTGACACAAAGAGTTGACCAACTTGTTTACATACTGACCTAAACCTAAGACTTGACGTTTTGAGTTTTACTTTTCACCGGCTAGACTTGTTTTTGATTGTTTCACCAAAGTTTGAGGATGACG
>VDFB02056479.1:0-24283 GCA_007258455.2 Sequoia sempervirens | reverse complement strand
CATAGGCAGCGCCACTAAAATAACTACGGAATTCTTGCAATACATAGTGTAATGACTCTAGGGAGATTTTCTACTTTCCTTCTGGGTTTTATATTCATTTTTATTTTTATTTCACTCTAACATGCATCCTATTTGTGTACCAGATCTATTACAGGCAACTAAATTATTGTTTCAAGGCTAACAATATTATAGGTCAAGGATTTTCCTTCCCACCCCGACTACCGAAGGTGAAGGAAGGGACATACACGAGCATACCAACCCAGTTTACTTAACCCATTCAAGAGAAATTACAGTCATTTATATATTGCAGAAAAAAATAAATAAAAATAAAAGAAAAGTATGAAATGAGCATTTCAAAAGGTTTACATTCAATCATTTCAAGGGTAGATGTACAAGCATATACATATAATATGTTCCTTTCTCTTTTTCTTTTTTTTTGAAACAGTAAGAAATAAACTCAGAAATCAAGCAACTTCTGCCCTTCCCTCTAACATAAGTATTTCAATAATCATTATTCCAGTGCCTTCATTCTGAAGAAAACTTATCATTTATTCTATCATTTTTCAAACAGACTTTTGTCGGTGCAAACTGGAAAAAACGTGTTTAAGAACTTTTTCTCTTGCAACCACAATAAGGCAGGAACAAACAGATCTTAAAGACAACATTATATATTTATATCATTCATTGGAAATCAAAATAATGCACTCTCTTGAACTAGCTATTATAGCAGTTAAATACACATTACAGAGTAGAATGGTACAAAGGGTGTTTGCATGGAATAGCTCTTCTTTTCTACATAGAACAGACTGCTATTAAAATACGCCTTCCTTCCAGAATGCTCCATTGCCTTACATTAAATGTCAATCAGAAAACGTAATACATAACATTGAAGACTATATTTTTATTTTTATTTTTCTTTTTTAGAAACCCTTTTACATACCAGTAAGGGTGATCTTTAAATCCGCAGTCTCTACATGAGACAACTTCTATTCATGGCCATTCGGGTGTGCTCACCTCCCAACCTTGGGTTGGAAAACCAACCACCACCCAAGCTAGGTGGTAACCAAGCTACCGGGTACACACAACAATAAAACAAAAAGCCATTTCTAACCACAATGCTCACAAACAAAATACTCCCAACCAAGATTCACACATTTACTTAGAGATTCTTTATGGATCCCAAGATGGGGATAGAGGTGGACATCACTTCTATATGGGGAGAGTTTCTAGCAAATAAAAAAAAATAGACCAAGACTAAACATCACCATTTTTCTTCTTCTCCATTCCACCCTTTCATCAAGATTATTCATATCATACCCCCACCATACAACAATCTTCCAAAACACCATACCATCATAAAACAGATTTGGGTACTCATACCCTTTTTTGTGCCTCTCCTTCTCAAAGGAGGAACAATCTCCCCATAGAGGTTCCTACACATTCCTATCCCCCACAAGGATTCTCTTCCCACATTGGGTGAGTTTATCCTATACAACCCCAAACCAACACAAGGAAATGCAAAGACATATAAATGGACAACAACCCATATAACTCATGTTCTCAAACTTCCATACAAAGAGGTAAAAGAAAAGAAAAGAAAACATACATAAAGATAGAGTAAAACCTACCTCAAATCCAAGCCAACAATGAGGGAGGGTTGTAGATGAACTCCAAATCTCTACTCCTCCAAGACCAAGCAAGATTTTCCTTCTCCCAAGCAATCCAAGAACCCCAAAACAAAAAAGAACCCTTTCTTTTTCTTTCCAAAGGATTCAAATAGGAGTTTAGGGTTGGAAACCCTTGAAGGAGAGAGTGACACATGTCAATCTCCTATTCACTCCTATGGACACACCTCCCCACAAGTTCTCACACATGTGTGAGAACTCTTGGGGAAGTGAAAGGCCAAAGAGTGTTCAACACTCAACAAGGTTTTCAAATCTCATAAATGAGATTTTGGAGCCAACACTCCAATTCCATCCCAAAATCCGTCACCCTTCTTGATGGCTAATTAAGAAGGGTCACAACTTGCAATTTTGACAAATTATGGGCTTGATTTGACCCCTAACCCATAGGTGACTATCCTAGGGGTTAATTAAGGGCCAATTAACCCAATTTAAGGACTAATTAAACCTTTGAAAACCCTCAAAAGAAAAATTGAAATTTTAACATAATAAAATAAATCCAACATGCCCCAAAACCCTCAATAAAAGTTTGATTGACTTTAAAAACATAATCTCAAGATTCAACATTAAATCTTTTTAATCACAAATTAAAATACAACACAAGAGGCTATGGTCCATTCTTCATGGACCATAGTGGCTTCACTAGGCTAACACAATTGGGTACCCTTGGTTACCTCCAATCCCATTGGCCATGGGCATGTACCTGCACACTCAATGTCCACATGTCAAAATATCCAATGCATGATAATCAATAATTAAATCATAAATTCATATGCATATATTTAGCACAATCTAACTCTGAATCAATAAATTCAATATATATAATCATTCTTCCTTTAGCAATTACATATTTTATCAATTCATGTATAGTCATGGCATAATAAAGAAATCACATCATCACTAAATTAAATTTAGCATCCTATCAATTCCATCTCATTTTAAAACAATTGTCCATTTCAATCATGATAACCAAATCATATGAGCATATCAATAAAGGAAACATAATGTGCATATAATCATCATAGCATCATAAGCATAAAACAAGCATAACATCAAGTGTCAATGGTCATCCAAAATAGTCCAAAACACATAGAGTATCATCATGATCGAATCAAAAGATAGCCAAATGGTGTATCAACTAGTAGGCCTCTACAATCTCTAGCCTGATACCATTTGATGTCAACAAGAGAAATCCAAAGAGGTTTCATTAATTGCTTTCAAAATAACCTTCACAAAATCAACACTTAAAACAATTTTTAAATAAAAATTCCAACATAGAATATTTTATTGCATTCAATGAAATACCGAAAGTCTACATTATCAGAAAAATCAACATTTCAATCCAAATTGGAAGATCCATCTACAACTACAATAAATTATAGACAAGATTCAAAACCCATATGCAAACTCCCATAGGCAAGAAATCACTAAAAATCATTGTAGTTCCACAAACCCTTCACTTTTGTCCATCACTACTCCCTAATCATCACGAATATTTTAAAACACCTTTTAGGTTTGGTGCGCCTCATTCTTAGCTTTCCGAATCATTTTGAAATTCTTGATTTTGTTACCGTATGAGAAAGTTATGCCCAATTTACTGAAACCGGGTCTCACAGTCACGACTCTAACAATCTTCCTCTCCCCAAATGTCAGTCAAACCTCTTCCTCCATTCTAGGCATGGGATTCATGCATTCAACCCCTTAATTGTTCTCTTCAATGTTTTTGCCAAAAATAAATTCAAATCTTTTACAAAATTGTCCTCCACTCCCTCTTTCTGTACCTCCACTCCCACAAACTTTTATTCTCTTTCTTTTTATTTAATCTAGGGAGTTACAAGAGCAATAAAAAATATATTTCCTAGCTGGGATGTGGAATTTCATTTTATCAAATGTCATGCTAATTCATTTGAATTTCAAGCCAATAAAATATATGAATACAAATATATTCAAAGGTTGCTAAAGAAAGGTGTAAAGAGATTAAAATCATGCCCACAACACAAAAATGAGCCAAAAATCATAGGAGAATAAAATAAATATTTTTGGTGTGCAAGACTGCCCATGCATCCGGATGCTCTTGCATCAAAGAATCCTCAAGGGTAGTATATTCAAATGTGTCACTTGGTCATACCCTCAATAAATGCATTTGGATTTAAGGACCAAATACCTATCCTCTTAAAACCAAATTTAATGTTATCCATAATAAATTCTTTTTGAAATGAAAGGATTCCTAGTGTTGCCAACTCTACCCTTTTAATCTCTAAATTAAGATACTTAGTTTTCCATATTGCTCTTTCACTCTTAAAATATGATTTGAAGGCTGAGAAGATGCTAACATTGAGATGTGTGGGCTGGTAGGGTTAGCAAGTCAGTACCAAGTGACTACACCTCTTGAACAGTTGAGAAGCAAACATGGTTGTCATGGCCATCAAATATTAACATGTGTCTATTAGTGGGTGAGACATCCCCCAGTACATAACTAGTAAAATGGCGCGGTCAATTGAGAAAGATATCTTTTATCATCCAAGTATGGGGTTGAGCAACCATGCATGCACTTGATACACAATTGGCAATGTAATTCTTTAGTTGTTTCTTTCTCTTAAACAAGTAAAAACTAAGAATTTTTTATTCACCAACATTAACACAACATAAAATTGTTATCCACTCTTGGCTCTTCGGTATAATGTATGAAACACTTATGCTACCCTTTTTGGTGAGCACTCGCATTGCACCATTTCTACTAGCTTGAATGTCAATCTCATCATGGTTCCAAATATGAATGCATCATATGGATTAGTTCATCTAGCCTTGACAGTGTGATCGAATATTGCAACCATTGCAAACCTCAAATTAAGTGCCCTATCTATATCAAGTCTTCTTGATATCGTCAAAGTAAGATCAAGGTGTCATTTTTTGAAACATGTCCACCAAGACTTACTATGTAGTCCATCCTTGAATGAATTTTTCCTTGTTTGGCATAATTGTGGTACTTCAACCTTTAAATTCATAATTTCAAATCCATGTCCAATTGCAACCATCTCCTTGCGCCATTCAAAAAACTTTTCCTCTTCTTCATTCAAAACATTTGGGAGTCCTTTCCTTTTTACCAGTCAACCAATTAGTCAATGTGGTTGTTGGAAGGCCCCACTTCTTTGATGCCCCCTCATTGAAAATCCATTATCTTCATCATCTTTCATGGTAGTTTCCATAACATCAATAGACCATTCTCATTGCACTCAAATATTTTGTTGTAACAGATGCATTGACTTGGATCATAGGTTCAAGTGGGTGCCAATGGGAATAAATTCATCCTCTAAAGATATTGGTAGTCTAGCACCTCTCTTTTGTAGAGGCATTATTGTTCGTAATCTCTTTACACCTTGCCTAGTTTTGGCTTAGGCTTTGTTCTTCATCTGCATTGAAAAAACTATAAGCATATATAGTAGTTACTAACAATTGGTTATATGTTTATGATTCATACATTTGATTTATACAATAGGATGAGCATGTTTTACAGATTACAACACAATTAGAAAGCTCAATGATAGTGAAATATATATAGGGGAGAGGACTTGGTGATGGTGCGGGCTAGGATAAGTGTATTGTTGTGGTGATGAATAAGTAAGCAAGGAACCTATGTCCACAATATTCTCATGCCAGAAAACACTTCAATTGATACTGTGTATATTTATGTATATTCCTAATGTTGAATCATAAACAACACCCTATAAGTGATAATGATATATGTTATTCATTTTAGATTTAAGGAAACCTTTAGCAAATAGTAGAACATGTTAATTTAGTTGTATGTGTAAAATGCAATCAATAATGATACGTGGTATTTAAATTAGTTTTCAGTTCACTTTCACCATTTATTTAAAGCTCATTTCAATTTAAACATTCTTACAACGACTCTTAATTAAGACTACTAGGAAATGTATGAGTGCTAATATTTTTGAAAGAAAACATGAAATATGTGAATCATAAATACAAATAGAATATTTTAATCAATTTTATTCTTATAACAACTCTTATATATACATACTTGGACATATATGAATCATAAAGATAAATCAAATAGTTTAATCAATTTTATTTTCTTATAACAACTCTCAAATATGCATACTTTGGAAGCTACAACATGTGTATAGAATTGTGTAATGTGCAATGCAGAATCCAAATTGAATTTATAGTCATTTGAGGGAATTATATGGAGCAAGTGGGAGTATTTGAATTGTTGGAGGAAGTTTGTATTAGACATAGCTGAAGTTAATGAGAGAAGTGATATGAAATATAATTTGAATACTACGTATCATTCTGATTTGAGGTGTTGTGTGAGGGTTTGAATGAGGTTGACAATATTTATTAATGATTAATATGATTTGAAAGATTGACTTAATAGCATTTATAAGTATGATTTCAAAGGTGCAAGAAAATTTAAATTGGGTTGTATTTGAAAATTTAGATAACATGAAACAAATAGCATGTATCATTATGAAGTTATAGGCCTTGTTTATAATGTTTTATATTGTTGTTTATTGTAAAATAATATATAATGGTAAGCCTAATACTTTTTTTTAGTTATTGCAAGGTAAATCTAGAGAACGCTCAAGTGGTTGTACACATGGAAGTTGTACTAAAGGTTCGCGTTGAGAATTGGAACACTTGTATTTGTAATTTCCAACCAATGTCTCCGCAAGTTGGATAAATGGGTTACAAGTCGGCATCCTTCCTAGGTGCTTTAAGGAGGTTGATGGCTGCAGACTGCTCCTTGAGAAATTTAGTTTTTGTTGTTCTAATTCTGATCAGTTGGTTGGCAGTGTTTTGCCGCTCTTTTCTTAACCTCTATCTGCCCCAGTTGTAAACTCTTTTAGCATGTTGCTCATGCCTCTTTTGTAGCCCTATCTTCTACTCAATAAAATAAAAAATAAAAAATGTCCATGATAGATGAAATGTATACTAGTTATGTAAATATTTTATCAATATTTTTTGTAAAATTGGTTTTATATTGGATATATAAATATTTATTTATATTCACCCATATTTAAAAAAAAGGAAAGTAATTACCCAAACATTGATTGGACCCATAGTTGATGTAATAGGTACTTTTGTTAGCATATTATAAATAAAGTTTGAAAAAATGGATTATTTTATGCATAACATTAATATATAGATTGTCGACAAGTGGGGCCCAGGCTGTCAACTCCTATTCCTATGATAGAAACCCACACCACCATGAACCATCTCCCTATAAAATTCTTCCACACTTTGTAGATCTTTTAAAATAAAATAGAGTTAATCAACACATTACAATTATTTAATAAAGATTTAATCAAACTGAATTCAAATTTTAATTTAAAAAAAAATCATTCATGAAATTACATAATTATATTTATTTAAATTTTTTATATAATTTTATTTTAAAAACTTATAACAATAATGTGACAATATAACGTGGACTTTAACCCTTGAAGCAGTCACTATTTTCGTAAATCCAACTACCTAGAAAAAAAATGGCACAATAAAAGTTCTAGGCAAATTGTTTTTTTGCAGAACGCATCGTTCTGCATTTTCGTGCAACATAGAAAAACTAAAGGGGCTCAAATAACAATACGTGTAAGCATGCATCCCCGTCCCATACAATAATAGCAGTGACAGGAAATTTGAGCCTCTTTAGGCAATTCCACTTAATACTCCCTCACCACATAGTTTTGTGAAAAATATTTCAATTTCTGTCCTGGCAACCCGGGAAGGTCCACTTTTTAACGCTCCAATCGAGGAATGCTCATCTGATAGGCGGCTTATTTAAACCGTCAACGTGCCAAGTTCAAGTTGCCAATTGTACGAGGATGGTCAATTTTACACCCGTGTAACCTCAAGTGCTGCAGCTGTGACAGGTTGCCAATGCTATCGGGGAGGTTAATTAAATTCCAACACCGTTGCAAGTTCAAGTGCTGCAGCTGTGACAGGTTGCCAATACTACTAGGAAGGTTATCTAGGTCTTCACACCCTTCCAAGTCCAAGTACTGCAACTGTGTATTAGGAAGTGAAAACAGGGAAGAGATATTAGTGGAAAATTTTAGTTCCATAATCTTCACTTGCCAAATGTTACTCGAACTCCTGGAATGACTTGGCTTCTTCACTGCTCTATTCATCCCAAATTTAAAGGTGCAATGTTCCAACCTTAACCATATCAAACATGCAGGAAGCATGACTAGTGTGTCCTCTGTTATGTCTTCAATCAACAGATTTTGCAAATGAAGATAGCGAAGACCAGGATTGTAAAGCGTTTCAAGCCTTTGTGGACTGCTTCCATTGAGTCGAAGTCGAGAGAAATTGGTGTTGTTGCATAGGGTGCTTAAATGGCTAGCCTCCCATAGTCGAGTACCCTTTTTTTCTGTTTCAGCAATGGTCCGCCCCATGTCTCGCAAATGGTCATGCATATCAAACATTCCTTCGTCATCAATCTTTATCAATAACTTCATTGAAAGATTTAATATGGCAGTGTCTACCAGCTTGTACAAGGATTTCCAGAAAACAATGGGATATTTTTTGTCTTCTCCAATGAACAAGCAAGCAATGTCCAAAAATATTTCTTTTTCCTCATCACTAAGAGCATCATAGTTGATTTTGAGTGTCTTGTAGACTCTTTTCTGAAAGTTTGGGTGGAGAGTAATGTTGTGAAAGGCTTCTGTCCAGCAACCTGTGCCATCCTTCTTATCATACAAGTAGGATCCAATCACTCCCAAGGAAAGAGGATGCCCCTTACAAGCTTTTACTATTCCTTTGGACAGATCTTCGTAACTGGAACTCGGACATGCTCTGAGAAAAGCGTGCCAGCTGAACAACTGGAGACCTTCATTTATCTCCAATCCGCTCATCTCACGGATGCATTGGACCTGAGCCGTATGGAGAACGTGTTTGTCTCTAGAAGTTATAATAACTCTACTACCAAGAGCCAGCCATTCCCCATCCAAAGCGTCCAATTGTACAACAGTATCCACGGCATCCAAAATAAGCAGCACACTTTTCCCTCCCAAACGTTCTCTCAACAAAGATATGCCTTCGTCAACACTATCCACTGCTCCATCATATTTCAATATATCTTTGAGAATTTTCTTTTGCAATTTACAAAGACCATTGGTCTCTGCAGCAGTGGCGCGGACATTAAAGAGGAAGGAAGCAGCATTGAAATCAGCATAAATTTGATTGTACACCGCCTTGGCAATTGTGGTCTTGCCAATACCACCAATACCCCATATTCCAACTTTAACAACATTATCCACTGACTTGAGCTGTAATTCCTGAATGAGAGCATTCTTCACGCTGTCTACTCCCACTGGATACTTGGCAACTTGTAACGGCACTCTATCCAATGTCCTAATCAGATCATTCACCACCGTCTTTACCAGCCGAGCTTCAAAACTGCAATAGCCAGATTATCAATAAAAATTGCAGAACTGCGTATTATCCAAATATACTTCTTTGCACAGAGATGCAAGCAAAGCCGTAAATCAAAATTCACAAATAATATGAAAGAGAAATATTGGAAAATACAGTATTCTTTTTATACATATTAAAGAGCATTTGTTAAAAATAGGCAGTCTAATAATCATAATCAGCGAAACAGCATCCGTTTAAATTTTAAAGATTCTGGAAAAAAACAGTTAAAAAGAATAAAAATATTCATTTAGTTATTCGAGACAAAATCTGAAAATAAATTAATTATATGTAAAAATTATCGGACAAGAATTAGATGTAAGAATATAACTTATCTTTTAAGAATTAATAGATTAAAAAGTATTATATTACTTTTGTGTGTTTTGTTCTGTTATTTTGTATTTTTATCATGCAGTTAACTATTTTTCTAAATAGAATAGAAATTAAAAAATTAATCAAATAAAAAATATGGAACTGTAGAAATAAAATTCAAAATTAAATTATATTTTTTAATCTGTTAATATAAAATAAATTTTAAAACTGAATAATTATATTTGACAATTAAAAAATATAAAAATATATTTTAATATATTAAAAAACACAAAAAATATATTTTAAAATTGAATTATGATTATATGAAAAGAATTGATTAAAATTTTGTCAATTGAAATTATTTAAAATTTTGAAAAATATTTTAGACAAATAATTTTTAGTTGTTTTTTAAAATTTAATTAGAGGTGAGAAATTGATTAAAACAATATTATTATTATATATAAATAAATTTTAAATAAAAATAGAAAATCTTAAATAAAAGATATATCATATAAGATTCTTTAAAATAAATAATAGATTTAAACTATATTTGAAGTTGAAGTATACTATATAAAATGAAATATTTAAAAAATGCTTATAACTCAGTAATTCAAGTCACAAAATTATGACTGAAATATTCTAACAATTAATTCTAATTTAGAACAAGTAAATGCCAAACTTTTAAAATATTTTTCTTTACAATAAGATAAATGAAAATAAATTTATATTAAGGATACTTGTATGAGAGGATTTTTATATACCAATTTATTGTCTTGTTTCACAGTGACCTAAAAAACTATCTTTACCTTTACTTTTTATAAATTTAGCTCAACAAAATTAATATCAAATGAAAGTGAAGATATGTCAAAACTAGTGTAAACAACCTCTAAATTGGTCTTAGTCTCTCAATTTTACATTATACATAATTTTCTTCTAACTCATTAATACTCAAGTGCATGTGAGGACCCCATTTTTCTTTTAATATTTAAAAAAAAAAAAGCTTTCATATTAAAATTCTCGCTATAGACATTGTAAAAAGTTTGTATAGATTAAAACCTTGACTCTATCTTTATCATTTCTTTAACATCTAAATCTACCAAATAATGTCTAAGAAATTCTTGTAGATTGAATGTAGTTTATATCTTGTGAATTTTTTTACTATATGAATCAATTGATCTACCTTTATTAGTCCCTGTCGTATAGGAGAGACTAATGTTTTTGACTGAATGTTGCCTATTAAAATGGTGTTTTCAACTGAAGGTTTAAAAAAATAAAAGCTTTTATATTAAAACTCTAGTTAGACATTGTAAAAAGTTTGTATAGATTAAAACCCTACCTTTATCTTTATCATTTCTAAGTCTACCAAATAATGTTTAAAGAATTTTATGTAGATTGAATGTAGCTTATATCTTGTGAAATTTTTACAATTTGAATCAACTGATCTATCTTTATTTATGATAAAATTCACTAAAATAATAGTGTAGTTTGAGTGTGAAGATAGTTGAATCAAAGAAATTTTGAATTTTGAAACTTAAAATACAAAGAAAGATAGAAATATTTTTACACAAACATATCTTGTTTGAAAAAGAAAGACAAGTAAAAGTAGAGTTTTTTTTTTTTAATTATAAAATACAGATTAAAAAAAATTGCAGTGTAAATCTGCAGAGAAAGCTTGCAAGAACAAAGCATAACAGCAATAATAACAGCTACGCAAACAGCAGAAATCTAGAAGCCCAAAGTGCCTTCCCTTAAACCCTCTGCTTGGACACGATTATATATTGAGTGGCGGCATCTTTGTGCTACCTAATATCCAGTGGCAGCCATGAAATAAGTAACAAAAAAAATACAGAAAAGCGAGAGTAAGGTGAGGTTCATTACTTACCCTTGAGTGATATCCATGGACCAGCCTGATCGAGAACAGATCTGATGAAGGGCATGCTTCCACTCATCAACCTCTTCTGTTGGGTGTCGATCTGGATGGCCGTAATGTTTTAGAAATGATTGGCAGTAAGGACTGTTCTCATTTTGAGGATATCTGACATGAGTTGGATCCACGTAATAAAAAAGAGGAATGATCAAACCAGGGGTGCTCAACATTGCAGCGGCCTCCTTCAGACACCATACTGACTCTGCATAGCGTTTGGAAAATATAGGAATGCGTATGGCACTGCTCTCGATTGCTCTTTCCAAGGTCATGTCAATAATTTCTCCCTTTTCCAGTTTCTCGCTATCTAAAAAGACATTCAGTCCGGCTGCGGAGAGTGCTTCATAAAGATGATCAACCAGAGTGTGCCTCACATCTGGTCCCCTGAAACTCAGAAATACATGATACCTCTTATCGCTTTCGAAGGCAAGTTTAGATGTGGGAGGCATGGAGTATTCCATCTTAGATCTGGATCTGAAGGGGAAGGCTTACTAATCACAGAGAGAAAACAGAGGATTTAACCCAAAAGAGAAGGCTTACTAATGACAGAGAGAAAACAGAGGATTTAACCCAAAATTTTCAGATCTACGACTCAACCTTACAAATGTGATCACACATTGCCGTGCTATATCATCCTTACAAGTCAATTCTGGGCGCGCCATTATTCGTGTTCGTTGGATTTTTTCAACTTTTTCAATAGATAGGAAATTTCCTTTCATTTTTCTCTTCTCTGAATGATCTTTCTTTATTTTATATTTATTGGATTAAAGTTAATAAGAAATTAGTTTTTGATTTTATTATTTAGTATGTAATACAAGTTTTGTAAATTAGTTATTAATAAGTTAGTTTTGAACTAATTAAAAACTTATATCTTTATCTTCTTCAAATATATATTTTTTAAAATATTTAATTTTTAAAATTGCTAAAAAATTTGAGGTGTTAGGGAGAATTTTTAAAATAAGATGTGATTTTTTATGAATAGATTTTACTCCACTTTTAACTTCATAAAATTATCTCACTAGCAATTGCACCTTGGTGTGTGTGCAATGGGTATGCCGAAGAGGTATGGAAAGTCAATCAAAGAAATTTGTGGTCTATTTTTGGCAAATGTAGAGTACATGAGGTTATTTAGTAGGTCATTTAGGAAATGATGTTTGTGCAAAAAAAGTGTCAATGGAGAAATGATGATTGCATCCATTTATAGGGATCATAATGCAACTGAAACAAAGTTTCTAAATAAAGAAGATAATTAGACTCCATTAACAATAGGTGCATTTTATGTTTGCAATAGTGAGAGAGGGAGACATGGTGATAGAATGAGGGAGAGATAAAAAAGGGAATAGCAAGAGAGGGGGTGTAAGGAGATGTAGATAGATAAAAGAGGGAAGAGAGAGAAAGAGAGGGGGGAGTAAGGAAATATAGATAGAGAAAAGAGGGAAGAGAGAGAGGGGGGGAAGGAGATATAAATAGAGAGGAAAATAGAGAATAAAATGGAGATGGAAATGGAGATGGAAATGGAGAAGGAGACCGTAGAGGATGTGGAGAGATACAAATAGAGAGAAGAGAGGGAATATGAATGTGTGCCCGCTTAAAATGTGACATGATTTGCCCAATCTAACATGACATGCAAAAATATAGCAGCCCTGCAATAGTAAACCAGTCGGACAAAAGTATTGGGATTTGGGCAGGTTAAAATAAACAAAAACACAACACACCAAAAAAGTTGTGTGGACAGCGATATCACACAAGTAGGGTGTAAATTTCCAAGTGCAATATTGGAAGTTTATGCATGACGTGTTTTGATGAGTGGACGTGATTTAGAAGATTACAAGGGCACGAAACAACACGTTGAGCTCACGGTGGTTTAGATACAAATGGTGGACCAGCCATGTCGTTCCAGATGGCAAGCCCTCACATTTCAGTTCACGTCAAAATAAATTGCTAATGTAGATTGTCATCATATGACTTGTGGGAAGAGCTGCAATTAAGGGTTTTAATAAATTAGATTGGTAGGTGTAAAGTCAGACTTCACAACTTTTGCCAGCGTTCTCCTTGCCTGTGCCAAAATAGGAGCATTGGAACATGGTATGGACATCCATCAAAGCATAAGTAATAGAGGAATTTTATCAGATGTTGTAGTTGCAACTGTCCTGGAACTATTTGACAAAATTCACCAAAGAGATGTCATCTCATGGAATGTAATGATTGCAGGATATGCACAACATGGATTTTGCAAGGATGCTCTCAAAATCTTTGAATTAATCAAGCACTCTGGAACATATCTTGACATTGTAGCCTTTGTTTGTGTTCTATATGCAATTGAAATATTGACAGATAAGTACAAAAGAATGTGGCGGTGAAACACACGTACGTAGGTTAGGTGACATTGAAGGTAATCAAGCAACAACCAGCAGCTAATACCATTCAGTTAGCAAAAGATTTCTGCGTATGTCTGATATGATAGCTATATTTATTTCTTTGTTCCTTAAAATACATTGCTTTTCAGCACAAGATAATTGACGGTGCCAATCATTTCAATCATTGGCCAAGTTATGTAGAGAGAGGTCAACCGTGGATTTTAAAACCTAGGTTGCTCTCTTTCAAATTAAATTAAATCTCGTAAAAAAAATAGTTAGCTTTTATTCATATAATGTTGTGATATTTATTTTTTATAAAATTTATTTAGTATATAAATTAATAATATAACATTTATTAATTAAATATTTAATTTATTTAAAATTTAGTGATTAAATTAATATTTTAATGTTCTAACACAAAATCAAATTAATTATAATAATAAAAGAATAATTGTATTTTAATAATTATAATATTATAATATTAATATTAATAATAAAATAATAACAATAATTTAATATAAAAATATTATTGTAAATATACAAAATAATAACAATACTATAATAACAATATAATATAAAATAATAACAATACTATAATAACAATATAATATAAAATAATAACAAACTATAATAACAATATAATATTAAATAATAATAATAATATTAATACAATATTTCTAACATTAAACATTAAAAATATAAATATATTAAGAAATTTTCATATATAAAATAATATTAATATTAATAAGAATATAATATAATATATTTGATTTAATATATATTTTAATTGGTTATATTAAATTTAATAATATATTATATTTTTTATATTTTTGTTATCAAATTTATTGATTTGTTATTATTCAAATAAAAAAATTAAAAACTAATTTTTTTATTATCAAAACACATAATATTAATTTATATTAAAGATATTAACATTTCCATATTTAAATTAAATTAATAAGAATAATTTTTGAATATTTTAATATTTCTATATTAGATATTTAAATATTTTTATTTTATATTATGGTTTGAGTTAGGGTTAAGATTATGGTTTAGAATTTATTGTTTGTGTTAGGATTAGGGGTATGAGAAACAAGGTTAGGATTAGGGTTTATGGTTTAGGATTAGGTTTAGAGTTACAACTATGGTTCAAATTAGAGATGGGATTAGGGTTAGGGTTTTTTTTACTATAATTAGGGATGTGGTTAGGGTTAAGGTTAAGATTATTGTTTATCGTTTGGGTTAGGGCAAGGTTAGGGTTTCAATTATGATTAACAATTTAGGGTTTAAAGTTAGGTTTATAGTTATGGTTAGTGTCACGATAATGGTTACGATTAGAGATAGGTTTAGTGTTAGGATAACGGTTTATGATTTATTGTTAAGGTTAAGGTTAGCATTAGGGTCAGGGTGTGAGTTAGGGTTAGGGTTTAGTCATGCAAATAACTAATTAACAAAACTAAAATACTGTAATTGACAAAAAAAATATTTATTTTTATTCACATTAATAAAATTTACATTTAATTTTTTCAAACTTGTAAAACTATAATTACAATACTATAAAGACAAGTACTAGCCACTACATGTCACTTATTAATTTTTGTCTTAATAGCATAATATTTTTATAAATGAGTTTTACTTAATTTTTTTTTGATCGGTAAATATTTATATTTTATTGATAATATATAAAGGATTACATAACAGGCGCTTCGCTCGGTAGATAGAGCCATCCAGACTAATTTAACTACATCTCAATCTGATAAATCGGAGAGACCTACCCAGCACCCAAAAAAACACATTTCCGCCATTGATTCAGAAAAACATTCAATCACCAATCTCACAGTTCACCAAAACATCATTCACTTTTCAAGGCTAAACGTGAAATATTTTAACGTTTAGAGGATCCACCTTCAGCATGCCAAAAACAACAACGCCCACCTGCAATGTTCGCTTTCACCTAACCGTCCATTCACCACTTACCCTTCATCCTATCCTTCTACTCCCCCGTAATTTCAAGCCACTACGAGTCATCTTTCACCAAAAAATTTCCCCCCGTCTTCAAAAAGCACCTTCTTCAATAAAGCCCCATTCCACCATACCTCCCACTCGTAGCTCTTCCTCTACACGCAAATCGCATACGCCTTGGGACTTGATGAGACTGGGCTAAGCCCTCCCGCCTTTCTGCCTCTTCCTGTTGATGTAGCACCATCTTTAAGTTCTCCCATGCTGTTAAAATCTCCAGTTTGTAGACTTCTCGATCCACTCCCCTTCGCCACCTCACAAAAAGGGTTAGGCCTTCTTTTGTGGCCTCATCCATATCCTCAATGCCTTCTGAAATATCAAAACCTTTACCCGAAACTGCCCCTTCTAATAGGGATTCCATTCTCCCGAGTAATTCCTCCACAAACAGAGACTTCAGAACCCATTTTACCACCTCAATTTCTTCATTTAATTCAAGACCCCATGCAAATATCATAGAGGCTACATCAACATTCATTCGTCCTCTATGAGTGGCCTCCATGAAATGTGGCCCCAGAGTCACCAGCACTGCCTCTATCACCTCTTCATGTGGGTTCTTCAATAGATACTTCAACCTGAATACCGATACTGGTCCAAAGAAGCCTTGCTGTTGAATCTTTGTCGAGAGGCCATACATCACTTCCATTTCTCCCGCTTTCATTTTTTCTAAACTGAGCAAGCTTCACCCGTAAGCAAAACCTTCACCAGACAATAATGATAGCAAAGATGCTTCAATATCTTGTTTTAAAGATACCCATCACCTCAACACACTGGCAATCCGCCCGCGCCGTCCTTCCCCTGACATTCATATTAATAACTGTGACGCCACCACCGCCCGCGAGGATCGAAATGTTTTAAAAAGTCATACCACCAACTGATCATCCTCAGCTTATTACATCCATCCATCTCGAGAAGACGCGAAAAAATCCCAACTCTCAAAACTAACACGTGCCAACGGCCTTCACATAAATTAGATCACCTGCTCCTTCAGTAACCATTTGTACTTAGATGGTACCACTCTTCTTTCACTCTAACAATACCCCGACCTTTTTCGACTTCAAACAAAATCCATCAGCACCTAAGCCCGAGCAAAAGTAATACGATCAAACCACTTGTAGCTCGACATGGCAATAATCCTCCACCTTAGTTTCACCTACCACCTCAAAAGAGGATGCCCACTTGGAAAGGCAATCCGCTTCTCCATTGCCAGCTCGGCGGATATGACAAACTTAGAATTTATCAAAAGAATTTAAAACATTTATAATTGCTCGCATTAAAGCTTGCAAATGCCACGCCGAAGCTCCACCATTAATAATCACTTGAATTATAATCAGAGAGTCACCTTCCAAGCGCAAATTTTTAATCCCCATGGATTTTGCCAAACCTACAGCTAAGAGAGCTGCCTTAGCTTCCGCAACATTATTTGTACCATCCTCCAGCTTACGAGCTCCAAAAGCAACCAAATTACCTTGACTGTCACGAATAATAGCCCCTGCTCCTGAAGGCCCCGGGTTGCCCTTTGCAGCCCCATCAAAATTTTCCTTGAGCCACCCTTCCTTCGGCTTTTCCCAGACAACCTCCTTTGAAGAGACCTGTTCCTCAATGATTCCCACCTCCAGACAACTTGGCTTTATCTTTAGCCCTGACCACAACCTTTGAAACCTACTATCCTCCACTGAAAAAGGACATTTTTGAAGATTGAGTTGTGCAGCCGCCGCATTCACAACTTCTATGATTGTTTGATCAATTCTGTTTTTGATTCTTGGAATTGTTTCTTTTTTATCTTCAAAAATCCTTCTGTTCCGCTCCTTCCATAATTCCCATATCACAATTGATGGGCATGCCACCCAGACACTTGAGAAGAGGGAAGAGCCAGAGGGTTGCGGCCATCCCTCAAAAACACCCTTCACCGAGTTTTGCCAAGGACCCTGCCAACCCAATTTTAATCTAAGGGAATCCCAACAAGCAGTAGCGAATTTGCAATGTAGAAGCAAGTGATCCGTAGATTCCTCTGCCCCCTCACATAAAATGCATTTTTTTGGCCCAAAAAAGCCCAACCTCTTCCTCCTTTCCCCTGAGAGAATTCGCCCCTTCACTGCCAACCAAGCAAAAGCACCAGCTTTGGGAAAACATTCCTTACTAGGTTTTACTTAATTATTATTGATATTTTGAATCAATTGAAAAATGTTTACTTTTATTATTAATGTTACTTGATTTTTTCTTCCAGGTAACTTATTGTTGTGTTTGCATTTAAAAATTAAAAGATACATCATTTTCTACTAAATTTTATTAATGAGCATAAAGGAGATTGTCAAAATAGATTGTATTATTCCAGTTTTTCAATTACATACAAATAAGAAATAGAACCAACATGTATTGCAAATGTAATATTTATTGATGATCCTAAGTGTATAATGTCCCTCATAAGCCAAGGGATTGACTAGTCTAATTCTTATAAAGAAAAGACTATACGCGTATAGATAAACAAAAAAGAGATGCACATAAAATGAAAAGGGACCTGTCATTGTCTAGTGGAATGATGAATCTTGTTGGCCTTGTAATGTATCATCTCAGCCTTCCCCACTTGTCCTGCTTCCGTTTGACGCTCTCCTCATTGCTCCTAGGTTTCCTGCATCTAAAAAAAGATTGTTGTTAGAGAAATGAAAGGTCACTGATCAAAATGTGTGCAAAACATCCATAAATGTGTAATATGATGTCCATAAGCATTAAAATAGACAACATACCATAAGTGTATAGGAAAACAAGAAAAGAGTGATCAAACACACTTATGATATGCTTTATTTGTTGAAAAATGAGGTGTTTTCTTAGCTTAATACTCTGTAAAACTTCAAAATTGTTGTTCTAAGTAAGTCTTTTCTTTGTTACATAAATTCTTTGTGGATGATTATCTTGATTAATCCATTTTACTGTTGTAGAATGTAGAGAGAATTATTTAGAAGAACTAGACAGGATAATAGAAGGATCACACAAGATATGGAGAAACCTCGAAAACTCCACCAAGAATTATTCTATTATTCAAACTCTGAATTACAATAGCTCCAATTCTTGCTTGAGAATGCTTCTTCTATCTTTACAAATCTTCTTCACACCTGCAATAACCAATCTAAAACTCTATTCAACTTGAATGAGATATATAGACAATATGCAACCTTGTAATCTCAAAATGGTGATAATTACAATGCATAAGCTCAAGCCCTTGAAAAGGTACGCCATATTCCTTCAAGTAGAGTTCTTCAGTGAAGACTAAAGCTTACAACATGTGCATCATGCATTTGGGTGTCCCAAACTGAAGCTACAACTTCTCCTTCACTTCGTGATAATTCCAAAGCTATTCCTCAAAGATGGCGCCCACAATTAAAGCTACTTAACTGAGCCTTCGAAATATCTTATCATGCATTGAGTAAAGCATCTTAAGTCGTTTGGCAAGTGTTTTATTGTTAACTAAACATTTACTCAACACCATTCCCAAAGAATGGTCATCCCTTGTTAATCGGAGGTAGTCCCTGTATCTCATACAACTCAATGTTATTAGCTATGCATTCAAGTTAAATCAAGCTAACTACATGCAACTCAAAATAACTAACATGCAATATGCACTTGCATGCAACCAAGATAACTAAATCGGAATCAACTGAATCGAATCAACTAAATCGATTTGAAATCAACTGAAACCGAATCGAATGAACTGAATCGGAACTGAATCAAATCGAATCAATTGAACGAATCGATGAATCGAATCGATCTAATCAACTTCAAGCATGCAAACATCAAATCCTAACTCTAGGATCTTTACATGCATTTAGAAGTGTTAATCGTTACTCTATATAGTTAATCGACATAAGGTGAAGCCACCTTACCATGTGTGCACCCACATGCTCCTATTATTTAGGAATAAATACAAATGTCAATTTCATGATTTATTTCATCCAAATATTAATCTCATCCTAATCTTAGTGTTGTTGAACACATTCCAAGAATCTAGGAGATACATGAAATAATTAATGTTTTAGGATTTGCAATTAAATGGCATCCTATTTCCAACATTATTTATCTAACTGGTTTGTTCCTTGTGCAGAATTAGGACAAGTCTTGTTACTATTTTGATTCAACTAATGAAAACATGTGGAGTAAAATGTGGCTCCCAAGAGGGTTGAGCCCAACATGCCATCCTCTTATGTTTTAGGAGGGATAGGAAATTGAACAACTTGATCAAATGAATGATAAACATATTCTTGATGCATTAAATCAATATGGAATCACACTAGTTGATCAAATTTCATTATCAGATTCAAAAGATGCAACAAATAATGTGAACTGTTATGGGAGTTACCCTTCATCTTTTCACAATGAATCAATCAATAGGCTGCCATCATGTCAAAAGGACAATATTTTGCTGGATGTGTCTTTCAATCTTCTTAAGAGGATCCAAGATCCATTTTATTAAAGAAGCAAATGATTTTTGTGATGCATCAAGTTCAATTATGCATCCATTTTAATATAATGAAGGAGATATCAAGTCTTGTCTGAAACCATCATGAGTCATATGGGGCAGCAAATAAGAACAAGGACAATCATACATTGTTACATTGAAAGACATAGTCCAATGATCATCCAAGGAAGAGGGACACAAAGTGAATCTTAAGAGCTGGAAAGGTGCAGTCCTAGGTGGATAAAGAGACGACAGTCACCAAGTAAGCAACTACAAAGATCATGATCCTATTTAACAAAGGATACAAGGATAGTCCACAACGAATGCATGCTATAGGACAACAAGGGAGACCTTTCTTGGACAAAGAAGAACTATCAAGCATTGTCCAAGCACAATCAGTAAGCCATGAGAAAACAAGGGGCATGCCATCACACTCAAATGAAGCAGCCATTTACATCAAAATACAGTCATGTTAAAAGAGACTCCAATAGGTACCAAATAATAGTGGGTATCAAAAACATCATCATAAGTAATGCAATCAACATTTCAATCAATATTGAATAGAGGTAATAATAAGAGCATAATTTTCTTGAGTTTCCATCTAAATTGGTCAAAGAAACTGGTAGATTAGAGATGTGACAGTCTATGATCTTCAAGTGTTTCATGAAGGATCTTAAGGGAAAACCACCATTTTCAGCAAAGCAGTCTTGAGACACAAAAGAGATAGTTATACAATTTTAAGGGTTTTCATAAGGATCTCATACATCTGAAGTGTGCGGCAGTCTTGGTTGTTGTGAGCATGGATAAGTGTTTTCCTATTGCACTGAGTTGGAACAAGGTTCATGACTATGATAGGTTTTGATTTAAGTGACTATTGGATGATAGTTAACACTCTTAAGATTGTGATTTGTCCTTAACTGGTTTTGGTTAGGATTGTTACAATGTTTACAAGTGATCACATAGAGTCAAGATCAAAGGGGAAACACTCAATGATAGAATATGGAAGAGCTTAGTGGCTAGAAGGTATGTACAAGGAACCTCATGCAAGGGGTTTGAGACAAGAGGATGACCTAGGTTACTAGCACTACAAGATAATGTTTGGAGGGATCACTAACAGGTATATGTGACAAACTTAATGACAATTGCAAGAGGTCATAAATTAGGTTCAAAGAATTATCAAGGCTTTGGCATGATCATGACAGTGGCAAATAGTGGAAGCATTTTTCAAGAAAAAGTATACAATCTCAGATTAAGGATAGTCATTTAGCCATTAGCCAATTACAATCAAATGTGCAACAAAAAGAACATCAAGGTTTGACAGTGTAAGAAATAACATGAACATCCACGATGAACATTGAGGTGACTTGATAGTCACAGTACTGAAAGGCATTGTCAATCAGCTAACAAGTCATCAAGTGGTAGTGGAGAAGTTCAGTTACAAGCTGTAAGTTATATCTCAAAAGTCATTTAAATCCCAAAACACAAAATGTTGTCATATATCATAAAGAAGTGCTATTAGAAGCCACCATGAGCTAAAACACTTCATGGTATAGAGTGAATTCAATTAAAGGACAATAAACACAACTTTCATAATGAGCTTCAATAAGGAATGATGAAAAAATCTCATCATGATGCAAGGTGACTATGATCTTAATATTTCAAGCTAATGATACAATGGAATCAACAGTCATGTAAGGCTGAGAAAGCATAATGATAGCAGCCATATGATGGCATGTTTGTATGACAAAACAACCATACTCTTTCTCATAGGAGTTTCATAAGTATACTGCAGTGGTATTGTTGATAGGGTTGTGAGTAACAAGTATGACAATGACTTGCAAAAAAGCCTAGGAGTATAACACTCCACCAAGACAACATCATAGGAGGACAATTTTTATATATGAAGGTGTGTATCATTATCATTATCATGGAAAATAGTCAAGGGTTTTTCATAATCTTGAATATTAGCATGAAAAGAAATGTTCCAAGGGAAAAAAATATGCACCTATGTATTGAGAGTTTATACACGGAGAGATTGAAGTCAAGGTATGTGCAGGATCATGATGGGCCAAAAAGTGGCAATATGATGGGTATGTGGCTGACGACTTTTTTTAACCCAAAATTGATGAAACGAAAAGGGTTTTTAAAGGATATTCTCAGATTTCCACTAATATAAATTATGCTTTACTTTGAATTTAATAAGTAATTATTATTCATTTTCTATTCAAATTATGACTAAAGTCCTGATTGATAGACTGATTGAAAAAAATCTATAGCTTTCAAACAGTATCACATTTTTTGAATCCAAAACATGCGTCACATTCTATGCTTCCCGTACTATAGGATTAAAAAAACAAAAATTTAATTTCATGAAGTTTTGACCAAGTTAAGGTGGTCAAACATACGAGTTTTTTATATTTTTTAAAAGTTGTAATAAAAAATTCATAATTAGTTATTTACTTGGAAAAAATTACAAAAAAATATGCATCACATCGGTACATGAGTCCTATACTTATATCTAAAATATTATAAAAATATATTATGATTTTATTGTGGTTAGGGTGGCCTGACAAACACCTACTTTTATTTTTTCCCTGGAATTTTGCTACCATCAGAGATTGAAATTTCAAATTTTCACCAAATAGATTTCTTTTTTTAAACAAACCTAGTAGTTTAGAAACTACATTCAATTTTCTATAGATTCTATTCTTACATATTTTTGAAATAATATAGATAACTTATTCAAAATTTTACGTCAAGTTGCCTAACTCTGATTTTTCTAATTTTTTTGCCACTTAAGGGCCTGTTTTTTCCATGATGATCCTACACATACCCGTCATCATGGATTTACACAACTCAACGGTAGTAGTATCTTTCCATATGAATTATAGAGCCAAAGCAAAGAGAAGTTCAGTGTCATAAGGAGAGGATAGTGACCATGGAGTTCAAAATATGAAGTCACCAATGTGCTAATAATAACAAGAATGCAGAAGATCAAAAAACGAGCCTTCACAATTCTCAAGAATTTACAGAATGGAAAAAATGTGTAAGTTTTTGATTTATACACATACTATGCAATGGCATTGAATCATTTTTTGTGCAAACCATTTTTCTTCACACAGGGCAACATTTTTTTGTGGAGCAGTTAACTGAGATAGCTCTTGTTTTATTGATCATCTCTTAGAAAATATCATTCATATTATAGTCTTGCATGATTTTATCAACAGAGGACCTACAAAAAGGAGAGTAAATGTTGATCTATCATCATTTTCTGTGTAATAGCATTAAATCATTTTTGCAGAAAATTTCAAATGCCTCTTTCATACTTTGCAAGATTAGGAACACCTAGATGCATCATGGAGTTCTTGTTTAGAAAAATGGAAAATGTTAAAACCCATTTCACTCCTTTATGGCCATGGTTATTTGGAGTAATTTTTCTTCACAAAAGTGACAAACCCACTTGGGGTTTTGAATTAAATTCAAATGCAGAGAATATAAAAAGGGTTTTCTTTGAGTTCTACATACAAATATATCATAAGAAGATCATGAGGCCGAGCTCACAAATGAAATGTTAAAGAAGAGAGAACACAAAGGAGGCTAAGTTTTTTTTCACCATTTCTACTGTTTGGAGAAAGCTCGAGTTTGAGCAATGAAACTAGCAAAAAATAAGAGGAAAGCAAGATAAAACTGACCAAAGCTTACCTGAGCTCGACTTTCTTTTCCCAAGGAAAATGCCAGTTATTTTGTCACATGAAAATCCCCCATTTTAGCTTCAAAGAACCTCAACCATGGCGGCTGAGAACAAAAGAAACCCACAGAGAAAATGGGGCTCAAATTTTGCATCAAAAAATGCTAGTGGTTGCAGCCTTGATACATGAAATGGCCAAAAGAATGAACAGGGAAAGACAAATTTTGTTCAAAGAAATTCACATTACCTCTTGTTTCAAAGTAGAAATCACAAAGAGTCCTTCAGAAAATCGACCACAAAACCATTTTATAGTGCTCCCATCAAAACCTCATGGCGGCCAGGTGAGAATTCTCCAGAAAGCTCAAGCAAAATGAAGGTGTTTTCGCTTTTTCCCATTGTTTTAAGTTTAGGGTTAGA
>VDFB02056478.1:19089-106041 GCA_007258455.2 Sequoia sempervirens | reverse complement strand
AAAACCATTAATTCTCTATGTGTCAGTAACAACAACAACCCTTGGTGCTCTCCTAGCTCAGCACAACAAAAATGGAACAGAAAGGTCCATATATTATATTAGTAGGACAATGGCTGGCCATGAGCTAAACTACTCATTCTTTGAGAAAGCAAGTTTAGCAGTAGTGTTTGCTTCATAGAAATCCAGACATTACATGTTGGAACAAAAGGTCAAACTCATCGCAAAAATTGATACCCTCAAGTACTTACTATCAAAGGCAATGCTCGCTAGAAGAATGGCTAAATGGGACATGATACTATTAGAGTATGACATTGAATATGTGAAGCAAAAAGAAATTAAAGGCCAAGTCATCGCAGATCAGCTTGCAGAGGCACCAATCTATTCAAAGAATCCTCTCATCTCAAATTTTCCAGACGAATCCATCTTCAACCTCAACATTTCCGACCACTGGAAATTTTACTTTGATGGCTCATATACGCAACATGGATTAGGGGCTGATGTCTTCTTTATCACCCCACAAGGGTACTGCATACCAAGGTCCTATAAATTGGTGTTTCCTTGCACCAACAACATTGCGGAATATGAGGCTTTAACCATAGGTCTCAGAATAGCAGTGCAGTGGCACATCAAGGCCCTCAGAGTATATGAAGACTCTCAGTTGATAATAAACCAAGTGAATGGTGAATACCAGACTAAGGATGATAAGCTCACTCCATACAAAAAACTAGTGGAGACTCTCAAGGAATCCTTTATTGAGATCACATTTGAGAAGATACCCAAAGTAAACAATAGAGTAATAGATGCCATGGCAATAATTGGATCCCTATTGGACATTCCTTGCAACGTTCTAAAACATGAATT
This sequence comes from Sequoia sempervirens, assembly GCA_007258455.2. Taxonomy (NCBI): domain Eukaryota; kingdom Viridiplantae; phylum Streptophyta; class Pinopsida; order Cupressales; family Cupressaceae; genus Sequoia; species Sequoia sempervirens. The sequence continues at coordinate 105,180 of VDFB02056478.1, read as the reverse complement.
CTTGGTAGAGTAGCTTCTCATGCCCACATTCATGGTACCAGAATTAGAATTTGTGTGTGAAATCGTTGGTCTCGGTGATCCCTGGTACCATGACATTTATGCCTACTTGTGAATAGGGGTCACACCTACCGATTTACCTTCAACCTTAAAATGAACCTTTGTCAAAAAGGCATCCCGATTCGTCATCCTAGCAAATACCCTATATCATAGGAGCATAGAAGGAACCCTATTACATTATTTAAACCCTGAGGAGGCATTGACCGCTTTAACTGAAGTACATAACAGTATATGTGGTTCACACTCGAGTGGAATGATCCTAGCCAAGAAATTGTTGAGGACGGGGTATTATTGGCCTACAATGGAAAGAGAAGCACATGAATATGTTAGATGGTTTCTACAATGTCAACAACATAGGGACCTCATCCATGCTCCAGCTCAAGAGCTTCATCCCATCATCACACCATGGCCCTTTTCGCAGTGGGGACTCAATCTCATTGGAAAAATCACTCCCACTTCATCTAATGGCCACATGTTCATCATAATAGCGACTAAATACTTTACCAAGTGGGTGGAAGCCATACCCATGACATATAACCGGGAAGCAAATATCAAAGTTCATCCTGAACTATCTCATTTGCCGCTATAGTGTCCCACAAGCCATTATCTCAGATAATGGGACACCATTTAAGAATCAGGATGTCCACGACTTGTGTGAAAAATTCAAAATCCAACATCACTTCTCCACCCCATACTATCCCCAAGGCAATGGCCAAGCAGAAGCCACAAATAAAACCATTTTGAAAATCCTCAAGAAAATAGTCAATGATGCAAGTCGTGAATGGAATCTACAACTCAATCCCACCCTCTAGGCCTACTGAACCAACATCTGAACACCCACTAGCACCACCCCCTTCTCCTTGGTCTACGGATCAAAATTAGTACTCTCCCCATTAAGATTGAGCTCCTATCACTAAGAATATCACTGCAAAACCTCATCACGAATGAAGAATATCGAGTATCAAGATTGAATGAGCTGGAGCTATTGGATGAGCAGCATATAGACACTTTAAATCATTTGCAAGTCTATCAAAATAGACTCAAGAGGAGCTATAACAAGAAAATCAGAAGCAGAACATTCCAAGTCAGAGAACTGGTATTAAAGGAGAATCAGAAGAATGTCCCAAATCCAAACAGCAAAGGAAAATTTGAACCCAATTGGTTGGGACCATTTGTTATCATAGCAAGCTATAAGTCAGGAGCATATCAGTTATCAACACCCGAAGGGGAACCTCTGCAAGAGCCCATGAATAGATCTCATCTCAAAAAGCTTTATGCCTAATCTTTCAAGGTGTAGAACCAAAAAATCCAAAAAAAATAAAAAATCAAAAAATGTCCTGAAAAAATGGTTACCTTGGCGAAAACCTGGCAAACAAGCATCTTGGTGACAACAAAAAAAATGAAAAAGCAAAAAATACAAAAAAATTAGAAAAAGGATTAAAAACAATAAAGATAAAAATCGTCCTCTTGTGAAAACCACTTCGGTGGCACTTTGGACAGGTACCTTGGTGAAAACTTAGCAAACAGGCGCCTTGTGTAAATAAGCACTTTCCATCCACCAAGATCTTTACGGTTTTTTCTACATCATCCATCCATTACATTTCCACCATCCATCACATTTAGATCTCCATCCATCCGCATATGCACCATAGTTTGGTCCTATGTTCATATCACGATCCCTCCTAGTACTACTCAGCCCATTTTATTGCATCACACTGGGGGCATGGTCGGATTCATGTATATTCTTGAAGTCCTAAAATTAGAAAATCCAAAAACATCAAAACATCAAAAAATCTAAAAACATCAGAAAAGCATAAAACCCAAAAACATTCAAAACATATCAAAAATCAAAAAATAGGTCAAAAAGTCAAAAACAGAAGTCATCTTGTCGAACTACAAGTCTCTGAGCCTTGAACGTAGGCAAGGTTGATCTTTGATCATCCCTCGAGACACTTAGGTCAGTGCTTTAGGAGTCTGTCATTATTAAACTGACATTTCATCATGTATATCGTCATCTGTAAATCATCAAGTCCAGTCAACTACGTGGTCTCTACGTGTATAACATAGGCAAGGCTAATCTATTGATCAGCCCCCAAGGCCCCTAGGATAGGTCCTTAGGTTAATCTCTTGGTCAAAATCTCAGAAAACCCCAAAACAGTGGAAAATCAAAAAAATCAAAACATTTGAAAATATCAAAAAATAACAAAAAATAGCCTCAAAACATTGCAAAACGATAAAAACATCCAAATATTTGAAAAAATCCATCTGTCTCATCTCGCTTGCACCCGCAATAACATCACTCATAATAAACGATCATCATCCTCAACCTTTGGTAAAACAATTGGAAACAAGTCTAGCAGGTTAAAAGTGAAAACTCAAAATGTCAAGTCTCAGGTTTAAGTTAGTATGTAAGCAAGTTGGTCAACTCTTGGTGTAGATAACATATCATCCAATTAGTCCCATTTCAAACATCTGATAACATCATGTCCTAAGATGTATCCTTCCTACAATGGGCATTATTTATCAGAAAGAACACTTTGGATAAACGAAATGAAGTGTCGCCATCCACTAACATGTCCTAGGATGTATCCTTCTTACAATAGGCATTATCTTTTGGCAATAGTTTTGATTCTTATCCTTGAAAACACATTCCCTTTTAGTTAGAAGTATTGAAGAACATCAGCTTGTTTGTTTACTTTATCTTGGTCTTTTCACTTATCTTATTGTGCTCATTCCAAGGACCCCTCGATGATATCCGAATAGAGGATTTAGAGAAATAGGAATGGGGCAATGATCATTATCTTTTGTCTACTGCGCTTGTTGGATGTTCTTGTAATATAACTTGGTGAATACTTGCTTTGCTAGAAATGTATGGAGGGTGTTTTGGACAACTTTTTGACTATTGCATTGATAGGTTATACCTTTCCATGTTTTGGTTTGAGATGTTAAATGTAACACCCCTCCATTTTGGATATTTGGATTGGCAGTGTTCTCCTTGTAATGCTTTGTTATGTTATGATGTGACTTTGGAACTAGGCCACTTGTGATCAAAATTGTTAAACAATGTGAAAGTTATATTTTGGATGTGATGTTATTTTATTTCGATGTTATATTTATGACATGTTATGGATTAAATTAGCATGTGTGTGAATTATTGATGTTCATGCTTTGATTATATCAGTGATGATTAGATGCATCAGTTAGCGATGTTGTATTGGTGAAGGGGACGAGATCACATCACTCGTGTGCGAGCGCCCTGTGATTCCACGATTTCCTCTTCATGGTGTGTTTAATATATTATATGCATGTTTGACACTCGTATTGTGTGCAGAATGTAGGTACAGGACATCGACTCCACCTGGTTCTACAGGTCTGAGCATGTCCCTTGTCCAACGGAAAATGATTGGGAGATAGTAGCTAGGTTTTATGTGTCGTGACATCACCCTAGCCATAGTGTGTCGTCGGGTTGTTAGTTGGGATAAGTTATTTTCTTTGTTGCCTCTTCTCTCCTTACTTGCGTATTTAAATTTGCAAGAAAAATGGTGTTTGTTTTATTTAATTTCATTGTCAAAATAAATAAAGGAGTGCTCATTAATTAATTAGTTAGTTTAATTCAATCAATAAATAATCTAATCATGGATTAGATTTATTTATTGATAAATTAAATTAAAATGTTGTGTTAGCATTATTAAATTTTGAGATCAAATCAAAATAGAAATTGCCTTGCATTCCTTTTTGAAATAAAATTAAAAATGATTTTAAATGTAGATGGGTAAATTCAATTTTGTGGAAAAAGGAAAATGTAATTATCTTTTGGTTGCAAAATAGAACTTTGTTTTAAATAAATATTATGCAAATTCAATGGAAAATGGAAATTGTTTTATTAAATTGCAAAAATAAAATATCTAGTTTAGCAATAAATTTTGGTGGGTGAGTTCAAAATTAGGGGTTTGACAAATTTGGAGAAAATTGCATAAGGTAATTGTTGTTTTATTTTGAATTTTAATTTGCAATTTTGGAGAGCAAACTTGGATTGAAATTCTTGGAAGAAATTGGGAAGAAAAGATTGAAGATTGGTGAAGCTGAATTGAAAAAGGAAAAGGAAAATCTCCATTGAAGGATTTGAAGCTTGGAGAAAACATAAGGTGCAATGTTTGAAATTTTATGCATTTCTTATTTTTGAAAATCTTTTTTTTTGAAAGTGTTCAAACTGTTGGATTCAATTGTGAATTAGAGGAAGAAAACCCATCAAAAATCTCCATTTTAAATTAAATCTGTAAACCCTTTTGTTGTTTGGGAAAATTTGTTTGAGTTTTGCAAAATGTATTGCTCTTTTTTTTAATTTGAGCTGGAAATGTTTATTGAAAATTTCTCTATTCAAAGGAAAATGTTTTATTTTTCTTCCCCTGTTAAAATTTTTCATTTTGGTTTTTACCAGAATAGGGGAAATGAAAGTTTTTGTATTAAAAAAATAAAATTTTATTGTTTTGTGGGGTGGGGAAACCAACCCCCACCGCCGCCGCCACCCCCCGGTGGGAGGCGGGCGCTATGTGTAAACACACAGCCGTCGCCGCCCGCAGGGAGGCGGGCGCTGTGTGCTTTGCACATAGGCTTCGCCGCCTGGCGGGAGGCGGCGTTGTGTGCTTTGCACACAGGCTCTGCTGCCCGGCGGGAGACGACACTGTGTGCTTTGCACATAGCCGCCGCCGCCGTGGGGAGGCAGGGCTGCGTGCCCTTAGGGCTTCGGCCCTGTTTAAAACTTGCATTGTATTAATATTTAACTTTATTATATATGTTATAATATATATGTATATATATTATATATTATAATATTTGTATATTATAATATATAATATGTGTATATATATAATATATATATATGTACTTAATATATTTCATTCATGAAAATATCTTGGATTAAAGATTTAAATATACATATTATATATATATATGGAATATATATATATATATAATGAATATGTTAAATATTAAGATTTTAATTTTAAATTATTGGAATCATAAAATTTATATTTTATTTTATTATTAAAATATGTATATATATATATATATACATAAAAATAATAGATATAAGTTGAATACTAAGGTATTAAAGTTTAATCAAATGGATTATGGTGGTAATATTCCATTAATTAAGGCATTTAAATGATGATTATTTTTTCTAAAACCGGAAATGTTATTAAATGATTTAGCAAATAGAATTGAAATATTAGATTTAATTCCTTAATGGAGCCAAGAGGACATTAGAAAATTTAACGATTATTGAATAAAAATGATTGATAATCAAATTTCTTTATTTAGAAATTTTATTTTGATGTTTATGGATAATCAGGAAATATTAGAATATAAAAATAATGTTTAGAAGCATATGTTTAAATGATGTCTTAACATTTAAAATAGGAACTTTGAAATGATCATTCCATTTGTATAAGTGGAAATTAAACTGATGAATAGTCAAACGTATTCGTTTAAATATTGATTTTGATTAATTGTAGATTGATCAAGTAGAGCTAAACTATTGGATTAAATTCTTTAATGTTGACAATGTGATTTAAATATTTAAATATATAGCAGGATATATATTGAGTATGTACTATTAAGTATATTTGTTGGAAGGTATTCGTATTCAAGTAGAGATAAGACTTAGTTGATTTATTTGATGTGGAGTTGAAATAAAGACTGATTTATTTGATCTAACTGCAATTTATTAAGATGTTTAATTATAGAATATAGTGGCGAAACTTAGAGTAAGGAGGGACTTATTATTTAATCTAAATGTTTTGTTAATCAAGTGATTTTAATTATAGTACATGATCGTGAAACTTAGAGATAACGAATGAGTTATTTTAATCAAAGGAATTTATTAAATTAAAATATTCGATTCATCCATATAATGGTTAAATTTAGAAGTAATGAATGATTTAATGAATCATGTGAGATTGAATTGTTGATTTATTGCTAAGTCGAAATAAAGAGTAATTTATTTAATCCAAATGTTTTATAAATCAAGTGGATTTATTTACAATATATGATTGTGAGACGTAGAGTTATTGATTGGTTTAATTCCAATTCAATGAGGTTATTTATTAAAATGTCTTGATTTTGGAATATGGTTGTGAAATTTAGAGTAAATGATCTATGCCTTGAATATTTCTATGTCGTGAAAAGAGATGGGTTCAATTGATTGGATAAATGCAAGTCATGAAAACTTTGTTTTACTGGATTTAGGAAATCCGAACATTAGCTTACTTAATTGTCTGAAATGTTTTCAGTGTTTAATTTTTTGTCTTCGATGTTGTGGAATTAGAGTGAATGTTTTGAAGTCTTCCAGATAAGAGTTCATTTATTGGTATGAGTTGTGGTTCAAGAGTCAACTTTTGATGTGTTGTGGAAAATGTACATAGTTACACCATGTTGTTTCACCCGATTCTCACGAATGGGGATGATTTGTGCCTCCTTGGGAATAGGAGAGGGTTTTGTAATTTGTGCCTCCTTTGGAAGGAGTGGTTTTTGTATTTTGGTTTCCTCCAGTGTTTGGAGTGGGTTTTGTGACCTTGTTTTCCCTCCAGTGTTTGGAGAGGGTTTGACCTTGTTGCCTCCAATGTTTGGAGTGAGTCTCCTTGATTTGTTACCTCCTTGAATGGAGAGGTTGTATTTATTTGGTTACCTATTGTGGTTTTCACCGTGTGTGTTGTCTTAGAAGAGTGGCTTGCAATGGGGGCCGACACACAAAGTGGTGTCAGGGATAACCCTTTGCAAGTTGGTTAATTCAGTGATAACTAAATAAAAATTTTAGAAGCTTAGGTTGCATCAAACATTAAACAAGATTAATTATGCCTCCCTCATGGACCCAAGGGCTTGTTTTAGACTTGGGATGAGACGAGAAGGCCTGGAATGGCAAGATCATCTATCTCATCTTCACGAGAGGTATTTGATTCCGCATGAGTAAGCATGGGTGCCAGGATCTCGGTAGAGGCCACCAGGATAACTCAAGGTGGGGGCCGGAGCCTAGGAAGATTCCCAAAGGATATCCCTTGACGAGCTATGTGATGACACTCTTCCTAAATCAGCAATTTGTACTTGGTACTTGTGACACTCTTGATCTATTCTATGTCTAGAAGCAATGTAACCTATGTTAGTGATGTGAGAGTCGTATCTATAGTTGTGCGTATGGCCTTTCTTATCATGTGATGTGTACTTGTATTTATTTCGTATCAGTTTTGTGTAGCCTGTGTCTAGTGGTAGATGGTCTTGTGTGGGAATCCCTTGTTACTATCTCCTAGCATGGAGGGAGTGGGGCCTTTGGGTTCCACACAGTTGGGTGGCACGTGCTTCTTCAATCCGTTAGATCTTCTTCTTGTTCATGTGGTCATGATTTCCAGTTGGAGAGCTCATGGGAATCAGTTTCTTCTCTTGCCTTATTCTCTCAGTACTTATTGTATTTTATTAGCCCTCATTTGTTATTGAGGTGGAATTTGTAATAAGTAATCATATTTTATTACCCCTCATTTGTTATCGAGGTGGAATTTGTAATAAGTAATCATACTTGTTGGATTTACCTCATTCGGGGAATGAGTTTTGTAATCAAGTGGTAATTCATATTCTTGGTTGTAGATTATTATGAATGGAATGTATGTGAACTTTATTTGCTAATTAATTTATATGGTATGGGTTTTAATTCATGTTTTGTGTTTGGTTTAAGTAACTCAGTCTCGTAACCTTAGGGGATTTGTTGGCAATGGTTAGTGAACTTGTATGTTAATTGTTCTTTTTTTTAAAAAAAAAAAAAATAGTTTGTTTGTTTAGTAAATTGCAACTTTCCCTAGGGTTGCGTGGCAGGGTGTTACATTAAAAACTTATAAAGTGCACCCTAGCAAGGTTTCCATATGTCAGGTGTGAACAAGAATACTCCTATCTGTTTGTCAAGTCAAATTCCATCACACTAGGTACAATGCCATCCTAGTTCTCTATACCTTGATGCATCGTACCACATGTGTTATCAAACATAAGAAAATTGGCCCTTTGAAAATCCTAACTCCTCGGCAAGTAGTCATCATCATTTGCATATTCATCATCTTATGTCTTGTTGAAATGTCTTCTTCTCTTTCATCCCTTCTTTCTCATCACACTAACAAGGTATTATGATAGTTAATCATCATCATCATCCTCATCGATCCTACATCCACAAATCATTAGCATATCGCATAAACATATCATATAGGAAACATATGCATTGCATTTTCATCATCATATAAACATGTTATTATAAGCATTTTCCATAAATAAGCACATCCATTTTTCACCACATTACATCCCTTTCTCATCACATTACATCCATTTTTTCCATCACATTGCATTCATCACATAAACCATCGCATAACATTCATTTGCATAAACATTTCATAATCATTTCATATTACCATCCACTGCATAATCAAACATAATAGGTATGAGAGCATTATAGATAATCCATTCCATTATAAGCATACATTTTCACATCACATAAACATCATAAAGTCATCTCCCACATTACATTCATTTTGCATAAAGCATCACCATACCACTTTCCATTAAATGCATCACATACATTACATTATCATTTAACATGTTTAGGATAATATATATTTGTTATTCTAAGCTTCTTAAAACCATATCGTTTACATCATCAATACATATCTATGAGATGGGGTTAGAAATAAAATAGCATAGACAAAAGTGATAGCCAACACTTCTAAGCTATAAAACCTCATCCAAACAAGAGAAAACAAATAATGGAGAGAATAAAAAATGCAAAACATAAAAGAAAGCACTCCCCATTATAGTTGATTATTTCTCTTGCTCTCCTTCTTCTTGTTATGCAACTTTGCCCTCAGATTTGTTGAAACACTTGTGCAAAACCTGCAAATGGTAGCAAGAAAGTTGGAGATAATTAGCTGTTAAGCTGAAAATGGAGAAGGAAGGTTGCTTTTATAGACAACCATTCGAATGGACGGTTGAGATTAATCTTCTAGGAAGATTCAAAGATCAATGGATGAGAATGCATGAGAGAGATGTTACGAAATGGATGGTTGAGATTAAGTCTCAAAAAAGATGTCAAGATCAACGGTCCAGAATTGATGCACCAAGAATATGCCATGCATGGAAAAGCTATGACGCCTGATAGCTATGACAGACATGCAAGACATGCAGGCTATGACAGAAATGAATGTTATGACAGGGGATTATGATAGAGCATCTTTGACTAGGTGGAGATGCATAAATAATTTATTTTAAATTATTTATTCAAAAATGGAGAAAATGGACAAGTGGAAAATAAATTATTTATCCAAATTATTTATTTAGAGAAAATGACAAAAGGAGCATTTAATTAAATTTATGAATTTAATTAAATGGAGAGATGAAAATTTGTCCTTAAATAATTAATTTAGATTAATTATTTAACAAGGGAGGTGGCATGAGATAGTTAAATAATTTTAATAATTTATTTAACTATTGAAGAAGAGGGAGAAATTAATGACGCAATTAGTTTATTTAATTGATCAGGATAGAATAAAGATTAGAAAGTGAATTAATTAAATAATTATTAAAATTATTTAATTAATAGAGGAATATGATCAAACATGATTGAATAACTAAAATTATTCAATTATCGAAGGACGAGGATGAAGAAAAATGACACTCGCAGGCTTAGGACATTTTTTTAGTGTCTACAATATCATATAAAGCATGACCATTTCATTCACATTGCATCATACATAAATCATAAAAACATACATATCATCCATTAGTCATCCATATCATATAGAACACCTCATAAATAACCACATCGCAATCATTTTTGCATTTCATTTCATAAATCATTCCATACCATTATAAACATCAAAAGCATAATAGGAACATAAAAACCCACTACATTAAAAGCGTACATCCATCCATAATCATTTTATATAAGCATGGTTCACATATCATTTCGCGTATACACCATAGATCATCTCCATATCATTTTGCATATTACATATCATATCATTTACATCAACATAAATAAATCATCATATAGATTACATCATTATCCATCCATATTACATATCATATAAATCCATTTGCATATCATGAATAAACAACATAATATAAGATCTATTCATAATGCATACATCATCAGAAAGAAATGTATCCATATATACATCACATTACACCATAACACGATTGCATAGCATATAGAAATAGAACCATCCATAAATGCATAAATAAATGATACACATCACATCATATCAAAATCATCATCTCATATATATATATATATATATATATATCATCATCATCATTAGGTAACTATCATAGTACAAAATAATTAGATCACTATACATGTGTGTCAATGAGTACAAAAAGGCCCAACGGGCTATCAAAAATGAGCCCATATGGCACAGAAAAAAATATATCATCTCGATCAAAGTGAGGTCTACCCTCGCCCCTCGCCCCTGTCACCATGGCCCTCTACTGGTCTGTGGCTAGTCTATAGCGAGTAATCTGGGGCCCACTCTCCTTTGGGTACGGCCTGATGATAATGCATACGATAATAGTCTGCCTCTCGGATAGCCTCCCTGTAGGAGCGAAGGGACACTATGCTCTGAGAGGAGGCTGCCATGCTCTCCAACTACTATCTCTAGCCCATCTCTATGGCCGCTTGTAGCTCTACGGCCTACCTCTACAAAACTATCTGGTCTCTCTTGGCCCTGGCCTGATGCCTCTCCCCCATCAAGGTTTGAACCTAGGCCTGTAGTTGTGCAATCAGTGCATCTCTGGGATCTGGCTGCCCTGTTGGCTGTGCTCGTGCGGACTGCACGTGAGGCTAATCCTCACCCTCAACTCATGGTGGCGCATCTCCCTGATCCTGCTGCCTGGTTGGCATCTGCTCTTGGTCCTGCATCTAAACATCACCTTGGACCAGCTGAACTGGAGCCCTGACCGGCTGATCTTGTCATGCACCATCTCTCTGTCCTCATCCTACCCCTCTGCGCCTCATTCTCAGTCGAGTGGAGGGTACTCCTGGAACTGTCAACCATAGGGGTGGCTGAAACCAATCTCTATAGGTCTGTTACATGCCTGGATCTACAGGCCCCTGATCATATACCTACAGTTGAGCCACCAAATATCTGAAGTTGTCCACTACCTCAGAAGCAGGAATGTATCACCCCCACGAACCCTGTGATATAGTGTGGGAAAATATGGCCACATAGGAATCGTCTGGCCGGTCTTGTGCCTCACCAAACTAATGCTGGACTTGCCTTGGTAGGTATCTCTCCACCATAGTATTCTCACGCCCCTGCATAAAGCAGTCCTAGCAAGTGAAGAAGATCTACTCTGCATCATCGACCCATCCAGGATGACCAAGGTATGGGTGCCATGTAAAAACCTACATCTCATCTAGGACCCTCCTCCAGTGAGGAATCCTATGCTTTCCCATGTGTGTAAAGGACACACCACCTCTATAACACCACACTAGGGGATCATTAGGCCCCATCGGTACTGCAACAACTCGCGGTCAAAGAACAACGATGTGCTCTCATGCCCACATGTGGAGAAGTGTAACACCTGCTCTGAGTACTCTACCATCGAGGTAGATGTACTCGTGTAAGTCCCTGTAGAGGGAGGCAAGAAGAATAGGCCCCCAAGCAAAATGAACTAGTCTATTGCGAACCATCCACTCCCAGCAGAGTCCCCAGTTGGAACTAAAATATCAGCCTTGTCGATCTAGGGCAACGAGACCTGAGATGATCACTACAACCACTAGAAGAAATGGTGATGTGAGCATCTTGTGGCACTCCAGCTCTATCTGGCCCTCATAGAACATAACCTCATCTATGGCGAGGACTGAGTGACAGGCATCCCGTCCGGCAGCCATATCAAAAATAACTCACCAACCATGAATCGACAATCTAAGGATGTGTCACACGTCCTCTAAGGTGACAGTGGCCTTGCCAGTAGGAAGGTGGAAGGATGAGGTCTCATTGTGCCATCTCTTGGCAAGCGCTGACATCATCCCAAGGTGGGTCCGCACGGGCGCTATGTATGCAATATACCACAGTCCCATGTCCCACAGCCGATCCTGCTCCCTGTTGCTAAGATCTCACAGGTAACTGAAAATCTCCCATGATCTGTGTTCCCGAGAATAGAGCTCCCTCGCCACGTCCTACATCAGGAAAAGTCACCATGTTAAAAAATTTGAAAATTTTCATTTCGAGTGTCCAAAAAACCATCCCAACATTGCTATTTGTGAAAGCATCGCTGTTTGAAATTTGCAAACTACAATGCTGGAGGGCTAAACTCTCAATGAGCACCACCGCGGTGCATTTTTCTGCTGAGTGGCATAGTTTGAGAAGATTCTAGTTTAAAAGAGAACCGTCATGTCACACTTTAAAAATGACCCCGCTAGCGAGGGCATGAGCGTCAAAGTTTGAAGTTTGTTTCCCAACTCCAAACTCCACCTTCACGGCGTAGTCTGCAATGGCGAGCTAGTTTGGAACACCAAACAGTGTAGTTTTTTTTTTAGGGATGCTATATAGCATCCCTGCAGAAGAACTAAGTTTAAAAAGCATTAAATGAACATGAAAAATGAAAAACAAAGCTCAAGTAAGAATCACTTACTAGTGCCCCAATGCTGGGTGGTCGCTGGTATGTCCAGACTCGATCGAAAATGTGCATTGGGAGCTGTCATTGTGCCATCTCATCAGAATATCATAGCTCAAAACTCAAAATTGCTAAAGGGTTGTGTGTGAAAATGAATTGAAAGTGACCCCTCGGAGCCCTTTTAAGCTTGAAAATTAGGGTTTTTTCACCCTGTTTGGCAATCCTGCTAGGGTTTTGAACTCTTGAACCCGTTTTTGTCCAGTTGAGGCCTGTTGTACATTGTTTTATTGCGTTTAGACATGTTTTTTGCCTCCTAGATCCTTTTTTGAACCTTTTGGGCACATTGTCCTCTTTTTTCGTGAGATCACCCAAAAATAAAAAAAATTCGTCCAATCTCTCAAGGCGGCAATATGGTGGCATGTTTTCTCTTTCCAAGCAGTAGTGGGGCAGGATTTTAAAAACAAATTTTTTTGGCTTTGATCGAGACCATTTATTCTTTGAACCAACGCAATGAGTGCATTGCTTCAAAGAGGGGCAAAATGTAGACACGTAAAATGTACTGGTTGACATTGGACATTTGATTCTAACCACTAACATCATTTAATCCTGAATCATTCTTTGATCTAACCATTTAATCAAATGCCTTTATTTGATTAAATTCATCAATATTCCTTTCTTAATTAAATAAATCGGTTATCTAATTAAGTCATCCTTTCTCGATAATTAAATTGACAGTTTTGATCTAATTATCCTATTTAATTAAATAATTAATTTTATTTGATTAAATCTCTAAAGTCTATCTATTAAATTAAATAAATTAAAACCTTATTTAGTTTAATTTAACATCATCTCTTTTAATTAAATAAATCAAAAGTCATTATTTAATTAATCATTTTAACACATTCTTCTCATATTTGATTTAAATAAATCCACAAATTTAAGTCAAATAGGTCACATCATTTAAATCCCTTCATTAAATTAATCAACCTTGATTAACTTAATCTCCTCACATGTCCCATCCTCCATCTTTTACCACTTGCATATAAAAATAGAGTTATTTGATTTATTAAATTTCTATTTTCTTCAACAAGGCATCTTTTAAGGAATATTCCTCAAATTTGAATTCAAAATCCAAGTGGACTTTGTCCTTCCAACAAGGAATTTACTCCTCTTACAAAGTCCTTTTTCCTTGAGCCAAGTGGCATTCAATGCACCTTCATTCCCTCTTGCATGTCATTTCAACAAATTCAAAATTCAAATATATGCATTTATTGACACATTCTTCAAAACTTTCACATCCTCCATCCATTCACCCATTGACAAGTGGCACTTTGTCATTGGCTAATTCTTAGTCCCACATTGCTCCATTTTGGACATTCTTCCAACTTCTCATTCTCTAAATAAGAGGCTAATCTCCTCATTTCAACATCCACAATTTGAGTAAACTTACTATGCTCAAATATTTAGCAATCTTCATCCATATTTTTGAATTTGTAGCTAGGTTATGCATATTTTTGTCTTGAAGCACTCATCATTCTTCATCAAAGTGGATCACAACCTTCATCAAATCATAAAAGTTATCATTGGAATTAGGAAAGGGCCAATTTTCATATCAAATTGGCACTAATTCCCCCATGGGATCAAGAGTTTGCATTGTCTTCAATAGGATTTAGTTTATTTTCTTGTTCTTTCATTTCATTCTTGCCTAATTTCCTATTTTAAGCTTTGCTAATGGATTTCATGGGGAATCCTTGTTCTTACTTGCATATGATCTCCTAATGTGCTCTTTTGTTGTGTTTTACAGGTATTTGGATTGGGGATCGACAGTACCTATCCAATTCTCGCATTGGTTATCACGAGCATTCTGCTAGATTTGGTGCTCTAGAGTGCTATATTTTGGCCACCTTACTGTTGTGAAATATGTGCCTTGAACCAAGAGTGTTAACAGATAAACCAATTACCAATGTATGGAGCTCATTTGTGTGGTCTTTTACGCTTAGGTTAGCTTTCTAAAAGAGGTAGTGTGCATTTTGAGTCCTAATGGATAGAATACAAATTTGAGTGTCTAACCAGTTATCCCTCGACTAGATGTTGTTGGACATCTTAGCATCACTGCATGTATGCTTTTGTTGTCATGATCTTTTACTAAATATTCTTAATGAATTTTTAATCCCCATTTCATGTCAAAACTCTAATCCCTTTCCAGCAAACCAGAGTGAAATATTTTTTTCTTTTTTGATGTTGCATAAAATTTATATCCATTATAATATATTTTATTTTATTTCTTTATACAATGATTAGTAATGCTAATTATTTTTTACGGATATCAATCACAATATTATAGTTCTTTTTCTTCCACGGGGTCTTGTTGTTTTAGACTTTAGTGAGCATGATGACTAATTAATAAAAATGAGTTTAAACTTAAGTACATCCATGTTGACTAATTTTTTGTGTGCACCATGCACCTAGTGATCTCCATAGCTATCATATTCCTTCATCATTCCACTTCTTCAATTTTCTATGGAGTGTATGAAGTCAAAGATTTTTTATGAATACCATTCTCCTTGCAAAATTCCTATAACTATTTGGAGGTCAAATCATCTCCATTGTTAGACTTGATTGTCTTGATTTGTCTATCTACTTGCTTTTCCACCAAAGCTTACAACTAAGAGAAGCATTCTGACTTCTTTTTCAGGGAAAATGCTCATATTTTCCTACAAAAGTCATCAACTAACAACAAGAAATACTTTTCTCTAAACACATTGGGTACCTTCATTAGACCATTCAAATCAACACATCATATCCAAGACTCCTCTGACATGCCATGCTTTATTAGTAACAAATAGGTGTCAACTTAGTTTTCCCATTTGACATCTTGAACATACATCATAAATTTTCTAAATGAATGTAAGTCAATCGACCATGTTGTGGGGTGCATAGAGTCATATACTGTGTGTATACCTTACTATGTAGAATTTCTAAAACTATTTGAAGGAAAAATCGCCACCCCTATTAGACTTGAGAGTCTTGATTCATCTATCCACTTATTTTTGTATCAAATACAAATACAAATCATCATTTTTTATATTGTTCCAAAGTAAATTTCAGATTGTTACATATATTTAAAAAATATTATTGTATAAATATATGATACTAAGTTTATTTATTTTTAAGTGTTAATATTCTTTGATATGAATTATACATTTAATAGATATTTATATTTATATTTGAACAATAAAGTTATAATTTCTTTTTGTTTACTTTGAAATAATTAAAAAGACAAATTATTTTACTTTCTATTTATCATTTTCTCTCCCAAAAAATGGCTAAACAAATAAATAATAATGACATCATTCAAATCTCTAGTGAATATACAACCAAAAGTATGCATGCCCCCTTCATTCCAATGGATTATGCAATCATACTAAACAAACAAATAATAATGCCATCATTCAAATCTCTGACGAAAATACAACCAAAAGTATGCATACTCCTTCATTCCAATGGATTCTGCAACGATGCTAGCAGAGTCATGTTTGTTTGTCAATAAATCAAAATTCCTTAGAATTGATGCTAGATATCTTTCTTCAACTATTTTAGAAAATTTCCATGCAATTATATGCAAGTTCAAACTCAACTGCCAGACAACACCTCTCATCAAAACAATGGATATTGAAAAACTTCAAAGAATGTTGTCAACAATTGAATATAGTTACATAAAACTTGAGGGGCTATGCACTTTCCTTAGGGAGGTTTACTATAATTAGCACTACCAAAATGAAGCAACCTCCTATATCATCCATGCATATGAGATGTATTTACAATTTAATATGTGAGAAACAATTATATCTTCTTACTATGTAAACAAAGATGTTACTATGTTTATTCTATCTACAATAAATAAACACTTTTTCCATAAATCTCCTTAAAAGAGCTCATTCTAAAATTAGTGATGAATATTTACACCTTACAAGTTTGAAAAGATATTAGTGTTGTGTTAAATCATTCTAACACAAAAGTTTCAAATATTCACTTCTAATCTTACTATTTTTTCACATTCCAAAGATATCCACACATGCAACAAAGCACATATGTTGATCATTGAGAAGAAGAAGATGGACGTTTGAATGTATTATCATAACAAAACACTTCAACCACTTAAAAAAATATTACAATAACTACAAGTATGTCCCTTTGTTTATCTCATATTTACTTTAACAACCAAGTTTGCAAAGACATCACATCAACAAACAGTTAAAATTTGTATTGCTTGTAAATTCATCTCATATTTCCTTTATTATAGGCTCCACTCGTGACTCACTTACACTATGTTCCCATTGTTGAACATTTACAAAACAACTCTACCAAAGGTGACAATGAATTTAATTTAATTTTAAACTTTAAAATATTAATTTTAATTGGTTGTTTTTCAAATAATAAACAAGTCTATTGTTCATTACAAATACACATGAGTTTGAAGTGATCATGTGACAATTTTACAAAAAAAAAGGACATTTATATTTATAGTATTTTGTTTACACAATAAACTATATTTACAACATTCTATATATATCAAAAATATATGCCTAGGGAGATGTACATTTTAATATCAAAAAAATTGAAGTTCCCTATCATTTATTAATCATTTCTTGTTCATTAATTTCATGAGCTTTTTCCAAAGTTTTAAATCTTATAGACAATCAAGCATCTAACTATATTCTAACTTATGACACAAATGTTCAGTTTCAACCAGTTTGCGTACACAATCATTGTATTTGTATTTTGTCAAGTTATACATCTTTTACAAATTTAACCATCCAAATATAATCTAACTTATAGATGAAAAATAATTATAACAATTTATAACTTTACAAAATAAACTTTCATTTCTTGCTAGTGAAGCATTCTTTCACTTACATTACATGTTCCTCACCTTTTGTCTTTATGTAGGATTAAAAAGGGTCGTTGAACATTTTCGCATTAAATGGGATTTTAAATTATTGAGATGGATAAAAAACAATGTTGTAATGTTTTAGATTTTATTAATGCCTTTGATATTTATAAATCATTATATTGGTTTCATGAAGATATATCATTTTATCTTTTAAAATCAATAAACAAATCATGTTTTATGGCATGTAGGCTTGATAGGGATTGCCAAAAGGTCCAAGTATTTTTTTATATAATTCTTAATTGAATAAACGAGAGTTGGGTTCATGGTTGAGATGGATTTAGGGATAATTATTTTTATTATAAATCTCTTAGACAATTATGCATCTAACTATAAACTAACTTATGACACATTGTTCAAATTCAACCAATTTTCCTACACAACCATTGCTTTTGTACTTTATGAAGTTATACATTTTTTACAAATTTAACCATCCAAATATAATCTCTTATATAAAACTTAATTATAACATTTTTTAACATTTTCTCTTTATGACAATTTGAAAAAATGCCATTTATTCGGTGTACCCATTGCACACATTAATGCAATTGCTAGTTTAATCTTAAATACATCCATTAAAAAACGTAATCCATCCTAAATAAAAATTTAATATGAACACTTCAAACATCTTTAAAATAAATATATTTAAGATATCTAATGAATATTATCCTCAGTAATACATTTCTTTTAAATAAATATGATTGATGATACTATTAATATAGTAATCAAATACCTTAAATGCATATATTATTAAAGAGAATAACTCAATTAATATTTATTTAAAATAAATACATTATTGATGATAATATTAATTAGACATCTTAAATAAAAGGTGTTTGAAGCGTTTATATTAATTTTTTATTTAAAATGAACTTCATTTTTAAAAGAATGTATTTAAAATTAAAAACATAAAATTATTTTTTATTCATGAAGATTTGTTTTATTAAGCCAAAGTATTCCCTATATAAGCCTTACCGGTCTTAGGTGAAAAACAACATAGCTGGTAAGTTTCATATAATAGGGGAGAGGGGCCCAAAGTAGGGCAGGTCAACTTTGCAGGTCCACATGGCAGTCCACATGGACCTAAAAAATTAAAAAATAGCCTACCACATCACCCTGCCACTTGTGCATCAGGGCACATTATTTTTTTTTAAAATCGATCACCCTGCCACCTGTCAAGCACATTTTACACCGGCGTGTCCAAAACTAGTCAATTTTTCCCTCCGCCCAAAAGTGGAGCCCACCGGCCTCCTTAATTGGCGAGCACATCTACGTACATTAGATTAGACAGTTGTGTGTAGACGACAGCCTCGCCACCCTCAACCAACAATTCACTGCATCAAACGCTCATCGCCTCCTTCGTTTCCTCCACTAACCAACTTACCTTACACGTTGCTTCGCATTTACTTGGTTTGTCAAGCGCATTAATCGAAGATCAAGGTTCATTCAATACTCCACATTCTCACATATCCCACTCAATATCATTCCTTTTTTTCACAAACATTCTCGACTATTCATTTTGTTTGTCATCGAAACTAGTTCGGCTCTCCACACTTCATCGTTCTACTCTACACGCTTCTTCATTCAGCTTTGCACTTTCGATAGCTCCCTACCTCTTTTAGGTGAGGTTTCTAACCTCACTCGGCCCGTACCGCTGTCTTTGAATTAATCAGTATTCTGCCATGCACTTTTTTTTGCAGAACTTTTTGTTGAAAATTTTTGTGTTTGAGAAAGATTGTCTGAGTATGAAATGTGGAGAGGGTTTAACTTATTTTATTTTCCTCTACAATCGACCATGCACTTGTAATCTTCTGATATTCATTGCACCTCTGCATTGTGCTTATTTACACAAAATATGAAATGGGTTTGACTAGTTTAAAATGGTTTTTCATTACTATTGAACTTGTTCAATGAAATATGGAAAGGGATTGACTGGTTTTCAGCCATGCACTTGTTTTCATGTGTTTCATTGCACAAACTTTAAATCTGCAATTTTCTTTTTACATTTTTTATTCTACAATACAAAAATGGATACAATATATTTTCTTGTTACTAGGAAATATTCATACAGTTTTAATGTTTATCATTTCAAGGGTTTCTGCCATGCACTTGCATTCATGTCTTTGTCGCTACACATACTTTAACTCTACAAATTGCTTATAATATTCTCATGTTGTTCTAAACCAGTGAAAATGGTATGACTTGTAACGCCCGTCGTGCAAACCCCAGAGAACACACACAATGCAAATAAATTTTTTTTTTAAATAATAAAAGTAAACATGCAATAACATTAAACCATAACCACATAACATATTACATAGCATTAACACACTTGGTTCTCTGGGGCACGCGAGGTTACATTGCAATCAACTGAACATAAATAAAGATTACCACATAACCATTACTTTTATAATAACCAAAGACAATGATACATCCAATAACCATGATGCGAGCATAATAAACATCGCATAATTACATCCATGATAAATCTCATAAGAGAGTTACAAAAGGGCCTAACTATTACATCATCGTTATAAAATTACATTACAATTTTCTTTGATAAAAGAATTACATTGAATTTCCCAATATGGGGATTGATACAAGTATAATGAAATATGAAGTACAATTGATCACTGGTACAACTCCACTGCGGAAAGCTGAGAAGACAAGACACTGATGGGGAACCCAATGGGTGCGGAGCACGTTCCACCCAACCATGTGAATTACAAGTAACTCACCCCCCGTGCTCAGAGGTGGCGAGGAAGTGAACCCGACCATGAATGTCAAACCGACTCAATAACAACATGATACAAAACAAGTACAACTCAAGCATGCAACGCACAACCATCGACGTACTCAAATCACATAACAAGTTAAAACCAAGAACTCATCACAATAACATGAAGTACTATCAATTAACAATCATGAAACAAATTCACAAGAATTCAAAGAAACATCATAAAGAGATAACATCCAGAGGCAACAACAACAAAGCACAAGGGTGTCAAGTGGAGAGTGTCATCGCATAGCTCTCATGGGATTCTCCTGGCCCTTCCTCCAAAGGCGCTGGCACCCATCTATGGATCTCCTGGCCCTTCCTCCTAACTGAGGTGCGGCACCATAGGGTAGCAATGCGGAGCCAATAATTTCGTGAAGACGAGACTATGACTATGCCGACCACGACCTTCTCAGTCTATCACTAGTCTATGGTAGCCCTAATGCATAGCCGAGGAATCCAATGTTTTAATTATCTTGTGTGTTTTACTACCCAACCCCCTAGATTCTATTGTTTAGATTATCACTTGTTTACTACTCTTTCATGGGTTATCCTGAGCCCTTCCTCATCCTGAGGCGCCGGCGCCCACGAAGAGCTACTCTCCCTATGACCCCTAACATATCTCAAAGCAGGCAAGGGTTGAACTAACACCTAAAAATCATAAAACCAAAACTCAGATACACGAGGTAGTAACCATCTCGCAATTGCTCATACTCAAAAGTCTTAACCAAACTGTTCAACCCTTCCTCTCATAAAACCAAAAAATTCAAAGCCTACCAAGGCGAAGATGACATTATAAAATAACAAGCCTCTGGGATAAGGTTACAAAATCAACAACGGGTTCCCACAAAGACATCACTAAGCGACAAGAAAACATAGCATAAAAAATAAAACTCACATTATATTTTGCAAAGTTGCACCATTAAGTTTGATTTTAATCCCAATAATTCAATATGGTTGTCTCAATAAAACCCATTTTAATATACATAAAAATTACTTATTTATAAACAAAATGAACATTTAAATCAAATGTAAAATTATATTCTTAAAATATAATTAGTTAACATAAAAAAAAACTACATATTCAAAATCCCACTTTAACATAAATAATATAAAAAAAAAAATTATAATTTCACTTTTAATAAAATACAAAACAAATTATTATTTTTCTTTTTTAAAACAAAAACAAAATAAATATATATATATACATATATATATATATATATATAATATATATATATAAACATATAAAAATAAATTAAAAAAATAAAATTAAAAAACCCCATCCCTGGCCATTGTCAGAGCAATTAGTGGGCCAGCGCCGTTGTTCCCCCACATTTGCTGTTAGCCTCCTTATCAACGACCGGTAAATTCCTTTGGGAGGGTCATAAGTACGCCCCCTCCAAACATCTTAAAATTATTTTTTTTTAAAAGAAATTTTTTTTTAATCGAAAATTTCGTGCATAAACTTTTAAAGAATTTCGATGTAATAACACAAAAAATGACTTTTTACAGAAATCCAAAAATTATAATTTAATGCCAGGCGTACGGCCGATGCAAAATTTAATATATATATAAAACAATATAAGTCAATATATATATATATATATATATATATATTTTAATATACTAAATAAAGTATAGAGGGAAAATAATAGATAACAGAATAAAGGGAAAATACAGAGAAATAAATAGATTCAACCATACTTAAATGAATACATATCTAAAACCCCAAGATTTATTATTTTCAACAAAGATATCATTTTCCTAAAATCCTATTTTTGTTGAGTTGGAAATTTCAGATGATCAGGGTTTCTTTTGTTTTTGACAAATTTGAGAATAGTACAATAACTATATTTTTTTTCTTGATTTCTAGTCTAAGATCTTTCACTAATTTTTAATTCGAATAACAGATTATTTTCCTTTCTTCACATAAACCATATTTACTAAATTTTGTTTTGTTTTCTCTGAAGCACAAAGATGAAAGAAAAATACTAGAAAGAAAGTATAAGAAGAACCTGATGTCCAACGCTTATTCGAAAGACTGAAGATGCCTGCTTGATTCTGATGTCCTCGAAGAGTTCCTGTTCGTGCTTCCAATCTCCTCTGCAGACTTTTGCCCTTGAACTCGGTTCCAATTGTTAATCCAGAAAGAACTCCCCAAGACAACACCAGTAACAGATTGAAGACAAATTTCCTTCCTAGAACTCTCCTCAAATAATAGCAAAGAATTCAAAACTAAACTCTTCAGAATCAAAAGTACATAGACAATGTCTTGAGCATCTCCCTCTCTCTCTGATCTTCTGTGTGTGTAAGCACCTCCAAAAATTCATGATTAAATAAAAATATATTTCCCATCTCTTCAAAAACTCTCAAAAATCAAAATTAAAAGAAAATCAATTCTTTAAAAACTAGATTTTTCCCTGATCTCTATTCCTATTGGCTCACACAATCTTTTTATTCTTTTATTTGTTTTATTGCTTTTATTTCTGTTTTTGCAACTTTTCTTGCACATCACATTACATATTTATTTTAAATAAATTATTCTAATAATTATCCTCCACCAGATAATTGATTAAAATAATTAAAACACATTTAATATTTAATTATTATTTAATTGAAACACATGATTTTATAAAAATTAAATAAAACATTTAAATATTTTCATACAAATAAATCAACATTAAAAAAAACACAATTATCATCCACATTTAATTAACTAATTCATAACTTATAAAATATCAACATCAATCAAATAATCATAACTTATAAAATACCACATTAATCAAGAGACGACAAAATAAAAAACACAAACCACAAATGACAACAATTACAAAAATGAACAATACCAAATCAACGAGACGACCTGACATCATGGAACGGGAGGACTTCATCGTCACCTCTGTTTCAACATTTAACCGTTGGGTTATTGGTGCTCGCCCTGTCCTGCCGAAGCAGGTGGAATCGAGACTTGTACCTGCAATCCTGCATACAAACGAAGTCGTGTACATGTGCATACATATATATATAAAGTCAAAGCATTAAATCAAAGCATTGCATTGTGAGAAGGAATTGCAACATAACAGGGCACTCGCGAAGGAGTGATGCCATATTGTCCTTCATCACACCTATTCTAACAATTATAATCTATCTGATAAAATAACATTTTTAAACTAACAATTCATCTCATAACATATCTAAATAAATCACTGCATCATAATATAATTCTGAAAATGAACTAACATCTAACCAACCACAATGTCAAATGAAATAATCAACTCCTCAAGTGCATAAACATAATCACCAATAGTCTACTAATGGAATAACAGCATCATCAAAAGTCTAACTAACCAAGTCACACAATAATAGTACCATCATAGTCACAAGTAGCAAACGAACGCATAGAAAAATACTAAATCCAAACAGTAAGAGGAGGGGTATTACATCCTCCCCCCATAAAATCGGCTTACTCCTGGAAGCCAGTAAACAAAAGGAAATAAGATTCCCAAATATAGGAGGCGTCCTCACACACCAAGACGGTGAACTAATCACCATAAGAACTAGCATCAAGCTCACACATAAGAGTAAAAAATAATATTAAAAGGTATTAATAATATGGGGGTATTACATGACTGGTTTTAATTTCCAAGATATTCTAGCATGTTTATGTATTGTTCTATTCTTCCATGCACAATAGTAATGTATGTGAAATGCTTTTTTCATTTCATTGTTACTATCAAACATGGTAAGGGTTTCACTAGTTCAAAATTACAGGGTTTTCTCTTTGACAATGCACACACTTTTAACTCTGCATTTTCCCTTTAATGTTTGTTTGTTATTCTCAGATTTCTAAATGGATACAATATATTTGCTTATAAGTAGGAAATACTCATATGGCTTTCATGTATATCATTTACAAGGTTTCTACCATGCACTTGCATTCCTGTCTTCCTCACTGAACACACTTTAACTTTGCAATTTGCTTATAATATTCTCATGTTATTCTAAAATGTGAAAATGGTATGACTAGTATTCTTTTCAAATATATTTTGGCATGTTTATGTATTTTTTTTTCATGCACAATAGTAATGTCTGCAAAATGCTTTTTCATTTTATTTTTACTACCAAACATTGGAAAGGCTTTCACTTATTCAAAATTACAGGGTCATCTGCCATGCACTTGTACTCCTCTCCTTGGCAATGCACAAACTTTAACTCTTCAATTTTCCTTTAATATTTGTTTGTTATTCCCAAATATGAAAATGGATTCACTTTTTTTTCATTTCAAAGTTAATCTACATATATTATTATGTTCTCCCATGCACATTTATCTTTCCATACATTTATACATATTGTGCATGGAAGAACAGAATAATACACAAACAAATTTCCAGACATATACTTTTTTTCATTTCAAAGCTTTTCTGCCATGCAATTATATTCTTTTGTTCTTACATATATATTTATCTCTTTCTATCCCTCTATAATTACAAATTGTGCATGGAAAAATAGAATAATACATAGACATATTTCCATACATATACAAATGTATGTACATATATATATATATATATATATTTGAATATATATATATATACTCGAATATATATATATAGATATATATATATATATATATATATATATTTGAATATATATATACAATGCATAGAAGAACAAAATAATACGAAGTGTAGTACCCCTCCATTTTGCCTATGTTTTATGACAGTATGTTTCACTTTGATAGACCCTGATATCTTGTTTTGATGTATTTGATCGCTGATTGTAGAGCGATGGTGGATTTATTTTATGATGTGATGATACAATGTTTGGTGGTGATTCTTTTTAACATGCTTTATGTTAGTATAGATGTTTTCTTGAGATGTTATTGATATATATGTTTATGGTAGATTAATTGATATTTGTTTTTTTAGTTCGATGTGATATTGTATTGGTGAAGAGAACGGAGTTGCGTCACTCGCTTGCAAGTGCCCTGTAACTTCTGCAATTTTCTCTTCATAGTGTGTTTGAATCATGGATTATATACATGTATGTTATATATCTGATTGTAGGATTGCAGGTACATGACACCGACTCCATCTAGTTTCATAGGTTTGAGCATGTCCAGACTCAACAGTAATGTTGATTGGGAGATAGTAACGAGGTTTTTCCTAGTCTAGCCTCAAATCTATTCATAGTATGTCGTCAGTTTAGGTTTGGTATTTTTGGTTGTCACGTCTTTGTTTGTCTTGTTATTTGATATGCAAGGTTTATTTTGTGAATTTAATGTTAGATTAATGTTCTTTATAATTTAATGCTTATTTAAATTAATTTTAAATATTGTAGATAAAAAGCTTCATATTTTATTTAATTAATTAAATTAGTTTATTGGTAAAATAATTTAATCATTGTGATTAAAGTTATTTTATTAAATAAATTAATTAATTGATTAAATTTCTTATTATTGAGTGAATAGATTAAATATTTTTTTAATGCTTTTGTGTGAAATGGAATTTTAAATATGTATTAAAATAAAAATGAAATTAATTTTGAATTCTTAAATTCAATAAAATAAAATAAATTCTTGATATTTGTTAGAAGAAAATATCTGTGAGTTTGTTAGAAGATATTTTCTTCATTTGCCATGTGTGTTAGTAAAATTAAATGCAAATTCTTATTGAGGATTTTCTCAAAGAGAATATTGCCAGAATTGGAAAAGGCAAGAAGGCACTTCACAGAAAAGAATTGCTAGAAAAATTGTGTTTCCTTTTGGGGTTTTGATTTTAAAAATTTTGGAAGATCTCGGGATAATTTCTGGTACAGTAATTTGCATTCTTTTGAAAGTGGAGATTTGAAAAGGGCTTTGGAAGTTGCACGCAGCAGGGAAAGCTTTTCTCCAACTGTCAATTCTTCAAGCTACAAGAATACATGTTCTTTGCTATTTATTTATTTAGTTTTGTGATTTGAAAAGATTGTCTGTATAAAGATTTAAATTTGTAGAAGTTTTGTTAATTTGTAAAATTAAAAGATTGCCTATAGAAGAAATAATTTTGGTTGAAGCTTCTGTTCTTCTCAGTAAAATATTTTGTAGAAAATTTGTTACTTCCCTGTGTTAAATTTCAAACCAAAATTTTATAGTAAAATTAGAGGGCAACATAGAAAGTTTTGTTAAACAATAGAAAATTATCAAAAGGAAACAAAAGAAATCTCTGTAGATTTATGAATGAAGTTCTTTGTTAAATTCGGTGTTAAATTTAGGGAAAAGAAACCTCTAGGAAGAACTTTGCTAAACTTTTTCTATAGAAAAGATTTTGATAATTTGAATTGAAAGCCTTCATTATTGAAACTGAAAATCTCTGATAAATTTGTGTAAATTGATAATCTCTCAATTTCCTGTAGAAAACCTCTGTGAAAACATTTGCCCAACTATGATACTTTATTCATTAAATTATATATATATATATATGTGTGTGTGTGTGTGTGTGTGTGTGTGTGTGTGTATACAATGATATATATACATATAAATATATAAGTATACCTATATGGATTTTCCTGTAGAAGTTTATTTTAAATTTAAAGTGAGAAGGCCGAACATGATTTTCAAAAATCACAGATATTTATTATTGTTTTTGTTAAGTCGCGATTATTTAAATAACAAAAAATTTATATGAAATGGGAGGCGCAGGGGGGCACTACCCCCACAGTCATTCCCCATAAGGGAGCTGGCTGTGAGGGTAGTGCCCAGCGCTGCCTGCAAAGGCAGCATCAGCACTGCCTACACAGGTGCGCCCATGGAGGGGTTCGGTTGTGTTAAGGCAGCCGGCCCCTGCCTAGGGTTTTGTTAAAGTTATAAACTTTAATTTATTTTTATTTATATATATATATATATTATATTTATAATATATATACATTGTATATAATATATAATATTTATAATATATTTTATATATAATCTATATATTGTATTTATAAATATATATATATATTTAAAAAAAATTATTTTAAATATTTATAATTGTAATTTTTTTTTAGATAATTAATTAATGTATATATATATATATTTAAATATAATGTTTAAATATATATTTATTTAAATGTGTAAAATGTGTTTTAATAGTGTATACCAGCACAAATTGTTATTTAATTTATTTAATTTATTTTATATAATGAAATGATTTAAGTAGAGAAATTGAAATTTTCATTATAATGCATGAATACGGAATTGAAGTTGATTGTTAGTTTTAATTTTCATATTAAGTGAAAAATGAATTATATTTTAGTTGATTAATTTCATACTACATGTTATTGATTTGATTGGATTTAGTAAATCCTAATATTAGATCCTTATTTTTGCCTGAATTGCTTTAAGTTAATAATACTCTTATTGGGCATATTGGGGATTGTACAGGTTAATAAGTCTTCCAGATATAGTTTCTTCATAAGGGAGTTATTTTTGTGGTGGTTTCATATTTTGAACAAACTAGGGTGGTGCACATAGTTTTATTTGGATTAGACACCTGGTTATATGAACAGGTTATGATGTCTATTGTTTTAATGTTGTTAAAATTGATGTTAGTTCATGTGCACCTTGTCTACCCTTAGTTAGTGGAATTAGTTTCCTTGTGTTATTATTAGGGGAGTGGCTCTTTATGAGGGCCGGCACACAAAGTGGTGCCAGGGTAACTCGTGTAGAGTTAGTTAATCAATGAAAACTAAATCAACATTTTAGTTAGTCTAAAATATTTAATTGGATTAATTATGCCTCACTCATGGACTTAAGGACTAGTTCAGACTTGGGGATGAGTCGAGAAGGCCTGGAATGGAAAAAATTGATATCTAGTCATTATGAAAGATATTCGATTCCGCAACAGATTACATGTGGGGCCGGATTTCGTAAGAGGTTACCAGGGTAACCCAAGATGGGGGCCGGAACCTAGGAAGATTCTCTTGGGTAACCTATGCAACATTGTGATGACACTCCACCTATAATAACAACAGCCTTATGAACTTAGAGTATTTGATCATTCAGTTCTTGAAGCAATGTAACCATTAAGTTAAGATTTTACTTATATAGTTTTTTCTATGGTTTTGTCTGAGTCTAGGGTTTGTAAGTTATGTCTAGGGAACCTTTTTACTATCTCCTAGCACGGGGGATGGGCCTACGGGTACCTCTTGGTTGGGTGGAATGTGCACCTTACACCATTGGGTCCCCAGTTCTTGTTCGTAGCGATGAGTACTTCTTGGATGGAGGGCTCGTATGTGAAAATATACTTTCTTATTTGTATCAGTGGAAAACTTATTTATGTATCACTCCTCAATTGTATTCAGGGAGAAATTTTGGAACATGTAATTGTACACTTTTTTATGACCTACCTCATTTGGAAATGAGTATTGTAAATGTTAGTATAAATGCAATGTAAAGAAAGAATCATTTGTGTACATTATACCTTCATTGATGTAATTTAATTGTTAATGAATTTATACTCTTAAGTTATGAGAATTAAACACATGCTATGTTAATTACTTTTATCATCTATAGGATTTACATGTAGTGTGTCATCGCGTGTCTTAGGGAATGTTTGCATTAGTGAAGTTCATGTTTACACTTTTAAAAAAAAAATTATTACACTATCATAGTCAATGCAACATTCTTTAGGTTACGAGATGGGGCATTACAGATTGGTATCAAAGCAAAGGTTCTAACACTAGATGCTCTGGGTAATTGTGAACCCATTAGGATGTCCTAGACGTTAGACTAGGTAGTATTGTTTTCTGTTAGCCTTGGTTTTTTGTATCTGAGACTTGTTTTTGTTTTTGTGTAGGAACATGCCTAGATGTCGTGGTAGAGGTTGTGGTAGAGGTCGAGGTGGAGGCCATGGGCTGAACCCCTAGGTTACTCCCCCTCAGAGCTCCCACAAGAGCGAGCATGCCAAACAGTTGGGTCCTCAGTTGGAACAGACAAGTGGGGAATGAATTCTTATTCAACCAGAGGTTGAGGGAGCACATTTGCTTCCCCTACTAGAAGTACTTTCCAGACTTCGTCTGAGGTGGGAAGTTGATCAGGAGGTGGTTAGGGAATGTGATAGATCTCCTAGGAGGATTGTTAGTACTATAAAGCATGATGCCATAGTTGTAGGGCATATGATAGATTTGTTGAGGGCATGCCCTCCTACATTTGATGGCACAGGTGGTGGTCTAGAAGTAGAGACATGGTTGTTAGACTTGGGAAGATGTTTTTCTATGCACCCATATGGTAGCAATACTCGAGCTAGATGCGCCATCATGCATTTGAGAGGTTTTGCCTCTACTTGGTGGCGTTTGGAGGAGCAAAAGCTCCATCTGGAGATTGGGTCAGTTTCTTGGGAAATGTTCTTAGAAATATTTAGAGCATGTTTCCCATCTGAGCATTGGATACAATGATGAGCTGATGAGTTTCACAATTTGCGTCAGATGGCTTTATCTGTTGAGCAGTATGAGCGCAGATTTTATGAACTCAAACAATATGCAAGAATTGGAGATGATGAGGCGATGCTAGTACAACATTTTATCAGGGGTTTGAACACCCGTATTAGTGGAGGAGTTAGAGTCTTTGAACATAAGACTATGGAGGTTGCAGTTGAGAAAGCACAAATTGTGGAGGAGAATCTGACTCTGGCATTGGGTGGACATACAGGTGTCCAGATAGGTAGTGCACCTATAGCAAGTTTTGGTCCATGAGGTTGTAAGATACAGAAAGGAGGTTCCTCTAGGAACCAACAAACACCCGCTAAGGGTGGACAGCAACAGCAGCAGCATAATCCTCAGAAGAATAAGAATACTCAGCCTCAGCAGGGTAACAGTTTTTGGTCTCAACATAGTGGTGGTTGGTTTTAGAATGAGAGAGATTAAAGTTGGTAGCAAGTTCAACGTGATCATTTTGATTAGCCTACATAGAGTTCTCAGTCTACAGTTAGTGGAGGTAGTTTTCCATAGTCTAGTGTACCTCTAGGTGATAGAGGATTCAGAAGGAGTATAGAATGTTTTACTTGTGGTCAATAGGGTCACATTGCTCGTCAGTGTCCTCAGAAGGGAATTTTGGGTTTAGTCAGAGATCAGCAGCTTCAGAGTCAACCGTAGGAGATGCAGGCAGATTGCATAGGGTGTTTACCATGGTGGATAACCACCAGGTCGAGCACCAGGGTGCAGTTGGAGAGGTTTTTGGTGGAGGACCAGCATCATTCTTTGGAAATCGTGAACTTCCTTCAACGTCGAGAGTTGATGTAATTCCCCGCCACGCAACCTTAGAGGAAGTTGCAACTCATTACTTAAACGTACCAATTTTTTTTTATTTTTATTTTTTTTAAGTACATCTAATATTTAAGATGGATACATATTTCCAACAACCTCTAAGGCCACGAGACAAATATTACTTAAAAAAAACCCAAACAACAATTAACGTCCACTAAAACCAAAACATTAATCACTTACAAAATTAAGATTGCATACATCCCATACAAGATAAATTACAACAAGGAAAAATAAGTACCTCAAGATTCCAATTAACATTTAAACAATAAGATTACAACATTCATTCCCCGATTGAGGTAAATCCAATAATAATGATTACAATTTAAAAATTCCACCTCGATAACAAATGAGGGGTAAAAGAATAAAGATCAACTGAAAAGAATGAAGCCAAAGTAGCATCTGGATCCAACGAGCTCCCCAACATGAAAGTCTCGTCCGCACGAGCAAGAGCAAAAAACCAACAGAGGAAGGTGCACGTTCCACCCAACCAAGTGAAACCAAAAGGCTCACCCCCCATGCTAGGAGATAGTAACAAGGATTTCCTAGACAAGACCATCTACCTCTAGACACAGGATAACACATAAACTGAATTGAAACAAGGACAAAACCCACATCACTTAACACAATGGTTACAATGCTTCTAGAGTACAAAATTGAGTACCATCACTATACAAAATAAACCAACGGTACAACATCATACCGACCGCTGTCATAGGAAGAGTGTCATTGCAAAGGCTGCATGGGATCTCCTGGAAAGTCTTCTTAGGTCTCGACCCCCCTCTAGGGTATCCTGGAAACCTCAACCGACTCCCGGCCCCACATGCACACCAGAGCAGAATCGATTATCTCTCGTAAAGATGAGTTAACGATCTTGCCATTCTAGGCCTTCCCGGCTCATCTCAAGTCTCGTACAAGCCCTTGAGCCAATGAGCGAGGCTAAATTATCTTGTTAATGTTCAAGCTACTCTATCCCTAGTATAAGTTATTTTAATTTTCACTTAATTAACTAACTCTCACACGAGTTATCCTGGACCACTTTGGGCCCGACGCTCGTTTGAGAACCACTCCCCTATCGACAACACATAACTCAACCGCATGCCACGGGTAGACAATGCACTGACACTTATCACAAATAATCAAACACCTCAACAGGTAACACATCACTACGGATGCCCAAAACTAAAACCAAAGCGTGCACTACCCCAAGCTAACACAAGGTTGACTAACATAATGAGACCCACATAACAAACTGATAACTCGACTCAACCATGAATCACAAGGTCACACAACCCGTTCAAAGAACCAGGTAACCACTTAAGCTTAACTCACACACAATCCAAGATAGACAAATAAAATCATAAGAGACATAACATCATCTCAAGAAAATGCTGCTGGAAGACTTACATGATCAACAAGAAATGACTTAAAGTCGACAATCATATAATCACACGATCTTTGCATGTCAAAAAATGTAATTTTGACAAACAAACTTTCTCATAACATGGAAACCAAAGTACAAAACAAAGGCTGACTCACGTATAACCACCCATACCAATAAATGAACCCATATCTGGAAGATTCTCAAAACATTCACTCTCATTCCACAACATCGAAGGCGAACAATTAAACACTGAAAAACATTTCAGACAAATAGGTAAGCTAATGTTCGGATTTCCTAAATCCATTCAAACACAGATTTCATGACTTGCATTTATCCAATCAATTGATCCCATTTCTTTTCACGACATTGAAATATTTAAAGAAAAGATCATTTACTCTAAATTTCATAACCATATTCATAATCAAAACACTTTAATAATGTAGCTATCTGGTTAAAATTTAAATCAACAGTTCTCTCTAAGTTTCATGATCACATACTATAGATAAATCACTTGATTAATAAATCATTTAGGTTAATTAATAAGTTCATCCTTTACTCTCAGTTCCGCAATCATATTCTATAATTAAACATCTAGAAAAATAAACATTTAGATTAAATAATTCAGTCTTGATTCCAACTTAGCATTAAATAAATCAACTAAAACTCATCTCTTCTTGTACACAAATATTTTCGATCAATTATATTCAATAGTATATACTTAAATCCTCTTGCCGACATTAAAGAATTTAAACCAATAATACAACTCTACTTGCTCAATATATAATTAATCAAAGTCAAATTATCAATAATCAACATTTGACAAATAAAGTCCTTTGATTTAAAATAAAACATTCGGCAATCCTAAGCTCTTTAATTATGATCCATAATTAATGATTAGAACCACCTGTTTGATCTAAGTCATTCATTATCTCTAAGTTTCTCAATTGTCTTCCATACTTAAATCGTTTTGATAAATGGACATCTAGATTAAATATATTAATCTTTGTTTCTAAGTTTCACTATTATATTCAAGATTAAGATATTTTAATCAATGACCTTTAAGTTAAATCATTTAATCCATATTTCATCATAGAATAAATAAATAAATCAAAGTCAATATTTTATATAAAACGTATGGTCAAACATCAATTTTCATTTCCTCAATACCAATGCAGTAATCACTTCAGATTAAGTCCGATTTTAGATATTTCGAATATCATTCCAAATTCCCAGATTTCCCGTTCAAATCATAATTTGAATAAATTCGATTAATTAGAGGAGTTTCATTTGTTTCAACTTTGATGATCAAAGTCAGCTTCTTAAATAAATTATATTTTCATATATTTCAATTAATCATATTTTATTCTTTATTATTTCACATAAACAAGATATGTCTTTAATATACATTTAAATAATAGCTTAAAATCACTTCTTTGAAATTTATGACAATATATTGAAATATCAATTTCTGCAATCATAATAATCACATGATCGTTTAGAAGTTCCAGTTTAACATTTAACATTATTTAAATATACCAAATAAAATAATATTTTATTTGCAAATGAATAAATTATATAACTTTAAATTTAAACTCCCATTAAATAAAATATATCAAATAAAATATATATATTTTCCAATTAATTCATATTTTAAAATCCTCATGATTAACATAAAATATATTTTGAACTTATACTAAAATTCCTTTAATTTAATATATATTAAATATATTATATTTTATATAATATACAATATACAATATTATATATAATATACAAAATATAATATAAATAATATATATATATAAAAGTTAGGTTAAATAAAAATAACCAAAATTTAACAAAAAAATGAAATTGTTTTAAAATACGCAAAGGGCCGAAGCCCTGGGCACGCAGGCCCTCGCCGCCCATGGCGGCGGAGCCTGTGTGTTCAACACATAGCGCCCCGCCTACCGGCCAGGTGGTGGAGCCTGTGCGCTGGGTGCACAGTGCCCGCCTCCTTGCCGGGCGGCAGATCCTATGTGCGGAGCGCACAGTGCCCGCCTCCTGCGGGGCGACGGTGGCTGTGTGCTCGCACACAGCGCCGCCTCCTTGCCGGGCGGCGGTGGCAGCAGCGGTGGGGTGGGGTTTGGCCTCCCACCTCACCACAAATAAAAAAGATATGAATATTTTATTCCTGCATTTTTTTTTTTAAAATGAAAATGCAAAGATTTTCTGGGTTTTACCCAAAATTTAAAAATTTCTAATATAACAAATATATTTGTATATATATTTGTGGGTATATCCATATATTGATATATATGGTTGTATTCACAAATATATATACCCAAATTTTGATTTCATACTCAAATTGTAAAAATAATCCAAACCCAATTCAAAAAAAATAGAACTTATTTCAAAACAACAAAATGGGTTTTCAAAATCTAGTTCTAACATTGAGTTTTCTTTGATTTTCTTTCCATAACTTGGTATAAATTTCTTGTTTGGTTTCAAATTCCAAATCTATCTACCATTTAGCAAATTTAAGAGCTTTTCCATGAATTTCCATTGAATCTAAAACTATATTTTCAATCATTCAAAATGAGCAAGAAGATGAAGGGAGAAATGATGGAACCTTGTGTTTTCTCCAAAATTTGCAAGCTTCAACAATGGAGATTTTCAAGCACTCTTTCAACTCCACAATCTTAGCCTCCTCCAAGCCTCTCCACCAAAATCAAAACAAGAATCCATTCCAAAAAAAAAAATCCAAAAGCCCCCCCCCTTTTTGAAAGAAAACCCTAAAATGAAAATATATTCTTTTCCAAATTTTCCAAATTCAAATTCAAATCCACTTCAAATTCACATTAATTCAATACAAATTAAATTCAAATTCAAATTTCAAATTCAAAATCCAATTTTAATTCAATTTCCAAATTCAATTTCAAATTCAACTCTTCACAAATATCTTTCCCCAAAATAGTCAACTATTTCAGAAAATATCTTTTCTACCCCAAAGTCATTGCATTGAAGATATTTGGAATTTTGAATAACTTAAACAATTTTCAATTTTCTAAATAGCATTCAACATATTTTAAAACCTTCTTTTCACACAAACTAATTTAAATCTTTTTAACACTTTTAATTCAAGGAATAACTTAATTAATTCACACAATTAATTTAATTAACCAATAAAATAAATCTAATCCAATATTAGATTATTTTATTAATTAAATTAAATTAATTAATATAGTAATTAATATTCCTAGCATTACAACCAAGAGCATTTAGTCAGCAGTTAAGCAACATAAGCCATTTAACTTGAATTTAAATAAGAACATGGAGACAAGACAACCTAACAACCAACCCGACTACAACCCGACGACCCACTGTGACTAGGGTGGTGGCTTGACATAGGAAAACCTAGCTACTATCTCCCAATCGATTTCCATCAGACAAGGGACATGCTCAGACCTGTGGAACCAGGTGGAGTCAATGTCATGTACCTGCATCCTGCAACCACATGAATGTCGAACATGCATATAACATAATAATAAAACACACCGTGAAGAGGAAATCGTGGAATCACAGGGCGCTCGCATGCGAGTGATGTGCTCCCGTCCCCTTCACCAATACAATATCACTAACTGATGAAGTTTATATCATTAACATAATCAAGACACAAGGCATCATAGAGAAAATGTAACACCCCTCCGTTTTGGATATTTGGATCAGCCATGTTTTCTGGGTAATGTTTGATTATGCTTGATGTGACTGTGAACTTAGCGATTGTTTGATCATGAACTGTTTAGTGATGCGCATGTTATATCATGATGTGACGTTTGTGCCTGAACATACTTTGACTTTGGAATTTGATTACTTGTGATCATGATTGATTAAATGATGTGGAAGTTATATGTTGATGTGATGTTCTTTTATTCCAATGTTATCCTTATGGCATGATTTAGAATAACTTAGAAGATATCTGATTAAATGATGTTTTCTACTATTGATCATATCATTGAGGTTAGATGCATCAGATAGAGATACTGTATTGGTGAAGGGGACAGATTGTATCACTTGCTTGCGAGCGCCCTACAATTCTGAGATTTCCTCTTCACGGCATGTTTGATTATAACATACATATATATGTTACACGTTCGACATGTTCTTTGTTGCAGGTTTGCAGCTACATGACATCGACTCCACCTGGTTTCACAGGTGTGAGCGTGTCCTTTTACCAACAGAAATTGATTGGGAGATAGTAGCTAGGTTTTTCGAACGAAGTCATCACCCTAATCTTAGTGTGTTGTTGGGTTGTTGTCGGGGTCAGTTGTTTTAACTTGGTCAGTTTCCCCTTGAGTGTTTATTTAATTTCAAGTTTAAAGTTTATTAAAAATGACTTGCGTAGTTTAATTGATGATTAAATGTGTTTAGTTGCAATGCTGAAATGCAATTTATTTTATTGATTTATTTGATGAAATTAATAAAATAATTATAGGGTTATCGATTGATTTGATTAATTAATAAACTAGATTTAGTTTATTCATTAATTAGATTAATAGTGGATATAGTCTAAAAGATGATTTAATCTATTTAGTTTCGATAATTAAATGCAATTTATCTCGTTTGTTAATTGGATTTAAATTAATTAAATAATTCTTTAGTTACTATGGAATTGATTTATTTAATTAATTAGATTGAGTTATAAATTGATTTGTTTATTAATGAATAAATTTGAATAAAGGAATTATATTGTCTTTATTGAATATTTGATTTAAATTATAAAGGTAATGGAAATCATAATAAAGTTTTGATTTAAATGCAATTATGTATTTACATGAAATTGTAATTGAAATTAAAAGTATTTTTGTGAATTTAAAAATGGAACAGTTTTAAAACAATTTTTTTAAAAAAAAATTAGATAGTGGGAATTTTAGGGTTTTCTTTGACCAATTGAATAAAACCTTATTTTTGAAAAGAAAGGGCTCATAAATTTTTAATCTTGCAATTTTGGTAAAAAAAAAAAACTGGTTTTGGGCTATGGTTTTGCTTGAAATCTTGAAGGAGAGGGAGGATTTGTTGGAATTGGATTCAAAAGGAAGGATTGGAGAACACCATGGTTGAAGGTTTCAAAGTTGTGGAACAAAATCAAGTTCTCCCTTATTCTTTTGTTCATTTTGAATTAGATGAAACCCTCTTCATGCTTGTCTTGAAATCTTTGATTTGCTGTTTGAAAATCCAATAAAACCTTTGAAAATTCGTTTAAAACTAGCAACTCAAAGCTGTTAGAGGGATTCAAATGGAAAGTATTGATTTATTTGTCAATATGGAAAAACTCAAAAAATTTATCATATTTTTATGATTTAAAATTTTTATTTTCTGTTATTTCTTCAAAGAATGTTTGCCCAATCCGACTGTGATCATGAAAATAGGTATATATATATACATATATATACCAAATATATCTTTTTTGGCCCTGTATTCGTATATGGTAAAACTCGTCAAATTCAGGGGAGGTTGTTTTGTTTTAAAAAACGAAATTTAAAAAAAATAAAAAAATAAAAAAAAAATTGGGGTTTTCATTCGCTCACGCTGTCAGGCCGCACCCCCACCCGGCCACTGCTGCCGGTAGGGGTAGCGGCAAAGTCGCCTAGCAGCCCAGCAGGCCGATCAGGGTGCACCCTTTTGTTTTAAAAGAAATTTAATTTTTTTTTAAATTTTTTAGTTTATATTTTATTTTTAAATATTATTTTATATGTAAATTTTGTAATATATATATATATATATATTATATATAATATATTAATATTATATATATATATATGTATGTTATTAAAATATATATATAAATAATATTCTAATTAAAATAAAATGTGTTATACGGAAATTTTAAATGAGTTTTTAAATTTATTTTTAAATGATCATTTATATGCAAATTAAATAATATTTATTTGGCATATTATAATGATGGTAAATAGTAAATGGATATTTTAAAATGATTATGTGATTATAATAATTGAAGGAAATTTTATATTTTAATAGGTAGCCGTAATTTCAAAAGAATTGTTTTTAAGCAATTATGTAAGGGGTTGATTTTACCATTAAGTTGTAATAAACGGTACTCTTTTAACTAATCAAATTTATTCAAATTCGGTTTTAATTGAGAAATCATGGAACTTTATAATGATATTTAGAGGTACACATTTAAATGATAATTGAATATCTTGAAAATAGAACTTACTCTAGGATGATTATCGCATTGGTAACGAAGAAATGAAAGTTGATGTTGATCATTTGTAGAATTTTGAATTCATCTAATTTATTTATTTAATCCATGTGGTAATATAGACTAGGTGATTTGATTAACATTTAGTTAAATCATCGATGCGAATATGAATTCAAGATTAATTTATTTCATCTAGATGTCTGCTTATCAAAACACTCTAGTATGGAAGACAATTGAGTAACTTAGAGATAATGGATGCCTTAGTTCAATCAGGTGGTCCTAATCATTAATTATGGAACCAAATTTGGAGAGCTTAGAATTAACGAATGATTTATTTAAATCAAAGAATTGTATTTGTCATTTGTGGATTTATTGATAATTTGATTTTGATTACTTATAGATTGGTCGAGTAGAGTTGTATTATTGGATTAAATTCTTTAATGTCGGCGAAAGGATTTATGTATATACTATTTAGTATAATTGAGTGGAATATATTATATTCAAGTAGAGATGAGATTTAGTTGAAGATTTAGTTGATTTATTAATGCAAATTGAAAGAAAGACTGATTTATTTATCAAAACGTTTTAAAAACATAATACAAACGAGAAACTTAGAAGTAACGAATGATTTAAGGAATCATACGAGATAGAGTTGTTGATTTATTGCTAGGACGAAATAAAGAGTAATTTATTTAATCCAAATGCTTCATAAAACAAGTGGATTTAATTACAGTATATGATTGTGAGACGTAGAGTTATTAATTGGTTTGATTTCAATTCAATGATGTTATTTATTGAAATGTCTTGATTTTAGAATATGGTTGTATAATTTAGAGTGAATGATCTGTTCTTTGAATATTTCTATGTCGTGAAAAGAGATGGGATCAATTTATTGGATAAATGCAAGTCATGAATACTGTGTTTGATTGGATTTAGGAAATCCGAATAGTAGCTCACTTCTTTGTCTAAAATGCTCTCAGTGGTTAATTGTTCGTCTTTGTTGTGTTGTGGAATTAGTGTGAATGTATTGAAAGTCTTTCATATAGGAGTTCTTTTATCGATATCGATTGTGGCATGTGAGTCAACATTTGATGTGTTGGGAAAATATGTATAGTTACACCATGTCGTCTCACCCGGTTTTCTCGTACGGGTTTTGTAATTTGTGCCTCCTTGGGAATAGGAGAGGGTTGACCTTGTTGCCTCCAATGTTGGAGAGTGTCTTGACCTTGTGGTTTTCAGTGTTGGGGTGAGTTCTTGTTTGTTACCTCCTTGGATAGGAGGAGGTAATGTGATTTGTACCTCCTTTGAAAAGAGTGGGGTTTTGTAATTGGTTTCCTCCAGTGTTTGGAGTGAGTTTGTACTTTGTATTCCTCCAGTGTTTGGAGTGATTTTCCTTGTTTTGTTACCTCCTTGGATTGGAGAGGTCGTGTGATTTGGTCACCTTTTGTGGTTTATCCATGTGTGTTGTCTTAGGAGAGTGGCTTGCAAATGGGCGCCGGCGCACAAAGTGGTGCCAGGATAACCCTTTTGTAAGTTGGTTAATTCAGTGATAACTAAATAAACTTTTAGAAGCTTGAGATGCATCAAACATTAAACAATATTAAGTATGCTTCGCTCATGGACCCAAGGGCTTGTTGTAGACTTGGGATGAGACGAGAAGGCCTGGAATGGCAAGATTATCTATCTCGTCTTCATGAGAGGTATTTGGTTCCGCATGAGTAAGCATGGGTGCCGGGAATGCGGTAAAGGCTACCAGGATAACCCATGGAGTGGGGGCCGGGGCCTAGGGAGATTCCCATAGGATATCCCTTGACAAGCTATGCGATGACACTCTTCCTAAGTTAGCAGTTTATATTTGATATTTGTGACACTCATGATCTATTATATGTCTGGAAGCAATGTAACCTTTGCCAATGTTGTGTGAGTCGTACCTAGAGTTGTACATTTGACCGTTCAGTCATGTGATGAGGTCTTGTATTTATTTTGTATCAGCTTTGTGTGACCCGTGCCTAGTGGTAGATGGTCTTGTGTAGGAATTCCTGGTTACTATCTCCTAGCACGGAGGGAGTGGAACCTTTTGGTTTCCACGTGGTCGGGTGGCGTGCATCTTAAATCCGTTGGTTCTTCTTCATGTTCGTGTGTTCATGATTTCTAGATGGAGAGCTCATGGGAGTTAGTTTCTTCTCATGCCTTGTTCTCTCAGTTCTTATTGTATTTTATTACCCCTCAGTTATTATCGAGGTGGAATTTGTATTATGTAATCATTTTGTTGGAATTACCTCATTCAAGGAATGAGTGTTGTAATCTTATTGTTTAAATATTGTTAATTAAAATCTTTTGGTATTTCTTATCCTTCGTTGTAAGTTATCTTGTATGGAATGTATGTTGTCTCATTTCCTTAAGTGTTTAATGTTTGGTTTCAGTGGATGTAATTGTTGTTTGGGTTTTTAAGTATTCTTTGTCTCATGGCCTTAGAGGTTGTTGGCAACATGTATTCATCTTCATGATATTTGTACTTAAACAAAAAAAAAAAAATTGGTACGTTTAAGTAATGATTTGCAACTTCCTCTAGGGTTGCGTGGCGGGGCATTACACATGGTATCAAAGCCTAGGTTAAAACACTGGGAACTCTGGGATTATGTTGGACCCATTATGTTATAAGTTGTGTAGGTTTATACTCTGGGCACTATGAGCCCATTGTATTGACCTAGTTATTTTTTCTCTTTCGTGTTGTTTTCCTTTTGGGTTGATTTCTCTTGTTTGACTTGAAGTTGTCGTTAAGTGGTATAGGTCCAATGGTGCAGGAAACTAGTGGAAAGGATAGGACCCTCTGTGTAGTGCGCAATACACCGATATCCTTTCTACTGGAAGAATGCATTATGGACAACTATGTAATGTGTGTTTTTGTGTGTGTTATGTGTGTGGTGGATGGCAATCAGTTTTGTTGATTATTTCCGCCCTTTGCTTGTCTTGTTGATGAATGCTTTGTGAGAGTTGGTTAGGTCGCGAACCTACCAAGAAGTGTGTTATGATTGGCCTCCTTCTTGATGCATGGCCTTTTGTTGTGTAAAAGGAGGTGACCCTTGAGTGGTTCTTGAGTGTGGTTGTAGTGTGAATGTTGGGTGTGTCCCAAGTATCTTGTTGGGGCGAGATAGTCATCGGACCTCTTGCCTTGAGTGCCTTAGTATGGCGTTTCTGAGGGTGGAATTTTTCAACCTTGTCTTGCATTGGGGAGGGAGGATGCTCTTGTTTTTGGAAGCTCTGTTTGACCTTGAGGGTATCAAGGATTTCCTTGGGTGTGTATTCTCTTTTGGAATTTTGTTGTTTCCTTCTCCATGCAAGTATCAGATGCATGTTTGCTTGTGCTTTACCTCTTTGTGCAAGTGATTGCGTGATTGACCCTTAGGTGGTGTTGAAGTTGTCTTTTGCATGTAGTATTGAATAGAGAATTATGAAATATGAAATAGGAAATGAATGAATATGTTGTTAATTATAGAGATTTGTGCATGTTCTCATGTAGTTGATACATTGTGTGAAAGTGTGTGTGTGATGATGAAACCATGATTACATTTGTGTCTATTTTCGTACTGTAAATATCTTGTCTTCTCTCTCTTTCCATTGGATTAATGAGGATGCATTTCCTTAAGTGTGTGAGGTATGTTGCATCTTATGATAAATGTTTATGTATTCATGAAAGTTTGTTTTATTAGAATTGAACCTTGGGTAAAGGACCTAAGTCCCCAAGTTGCATTCGTAATTATGGAAAAAGGTATAATTTGAATAGAAAATCGTTTTGCAGCAAATAAAAGTTTAGAGAGAAGGAATTAGTGAAACAATTGCATGTTAAAGATAATTGTATTATAGGTGCATATGTTGTTGGTGAGACCTATAGTCCCCAACTTTTTTTTTTTTGAGTCTTAAGAGATCATATAGACGTTAAACTATTGTATCTAGATTCAAAATGCAAGGTTTAGATGAACGTTCAAATGATATTACCTTAGGTGTGGCTTTATGATGATTCTTGAAGATGTGTATTGGTGCATAGGGCACTATGTATGTTAAATCTATGGTTATGATATTTGGAGATTTGATGGTGGGATGCTTCACCATGTTGAATGTATAGGTTGATAGTGTGTTAGTTGGCTTTGAGGGAGTTCTATCCCTATTCTTGTTTGTAGGCTTCTAGGAGTAAGCCTAACCCTTGGGGGGGAGGATGTAACACCCCTCCATTTTGGATATTTGGATCGGCCATGTTTTCTGGGTAATGTTTGATTATGCTTGATGTGACTGTGAACTTAGCGATTGTTTGATCATGAACTATTTGGTGATAAGCATGTTATATCATGATGTGACATTTGTGCCTGAACATACTTTGACTTTGGAATTTGATTACTTGTGATCATGATTGATTAAATGATGTGGAAGTTATATGTTGATGTGATGTTCTTTTTGTAACGCCCCGCCGTGCGAACCCCAAAGGAACTAATAACAACGGAACAATTTTTTTTTTTTAAGAATATAATAACCATACTTAAGCATTCTAACACAACAAAGTACTAAGTTGCATGACTAATTCCATTGGGGTACACGAGGTGGCATTACTATTCTAACCCATAACAATGATAATAAGATAACAATAATTAATCAATTACGTAAATCTATTCATTCCCATTTCATCATTTAAATATCCATTAAACAATAACCATATTCATAACATAAGTACATATGACAATGAAAGATACTATAAAGATATGAAGCATTTATATTACCACAGAAGTAACACAACTTAACACAACTATTACAAATGATCGTTCCTGAATATACATTACATCCAAATGATAGTAAAATACAACTGTCTAAACATACATCTCAACAACCACATATACAATTTACAACATGGTCATCCCAACACACATGGGAGACAATACATCAATGAATACATTACATCTGAAGTATAACATACATCTGGTACAAAGAATTACTGGATCATCAACATCCGCCAAAACCCTGCAATAAAAGATACATCTGCAACAGAAAGGGGAACCCAACGGGGTGTGAAGCACGTTCCACCCAACCACCCCCATGCTGGGAGTAGACAAGGAAGGATCCCCAACCAAGCACGTCTAACAGTAACACAATACTAACTCCAGACAGACAACTTAACATCAAAGACCACATAGAAAACTAAACAAGATAAATCCAAAGACACAACAACAAACCACTTCAGAACATAACAACAAGTCATAATCACAATATCAATGAAACTCAAGACACAATATCAAAGACTACTTCCAACAATGACCAAAAAAAAAACAATAAATCACTTCTAGAGGACTTTAGTAAATCAACACAAATAGAATGTTAGACTAGAGTGTCATCGCATGGTTTCACATGGATTATCTTGACAACCTACCACAAGGTGCCACCTCCATCTCTACATGGATTCTCCAGACAACCAAGTTAAGGTGCCGCCTCCATCTACGGTTCTCCTGACAGCCTATCTCAAGGTGCCGCTCCATAGGGTTACTCATGCGGAGTCGTTACCTTTCGTGAAGACAAGGCAACGACCTTGCCAACCATGGCCTTCTCAGTCCCCTTTAGTCTGTGATAGCACTAACAAGCGGATGAGGCTTCACAATTATCTTGTAAGTGTTTAATCCCCACCCATGGTTTATTACTTAAGTTATCACTGATTAATCCAACTCTATGTGGGTTACCCTGACAGCCCCTTTGTGTGCCGACCCCCACTAGAGCCACTCTCTCTAAAAAGTCAACACAAACTATTCAATTACAAAAGGATTGTATTACAAGCAAACTGAACCAATAATGGAACAATCGCGAGGCATAACCCTCTCGCCCAAAATCACATGTATAACATTCACAAACGAAACAATCCTAGGGTGCATTAACATCACCACCAACACCAACAAAAAAAAGGGCAATCATCAAATTGCAAGGTCAAATATAACTCACAGTGTCCCCACCTCTAGAAGTTCTAAACACAACTTAGGATGCTATAACTAGATATGTTAACTCTAAGGTTTTCTACATGACCTAAACTCAAGTTTAAGAAAATCAAATTAAATCAAAATGCATAATCTCGAGAGTAACCAAAGAATAAACAACGCCATAATACAATTAACCACGAACAACAAATTCCATCAAATAAATAAATCCACAACTCGAGAATAAGTAACTAAATCAAACACATTGTTTACTTTTAATTTTCCCAATCAGACTATATCATTGCATGCTAGTAAATATTATATCATTAATTCAAAATCTCAACACCTTAAATTTTTTAAATGCATATATATAAATATATATATACCATTTATTTCAAATTGCATCCATCAAAACATATAATACAAGAAATTTCCCTAATATTACACAATAATTTTACAAACTCACA
This sequence comes from Sequoia sempervirens, assembly GCA_007258455.2. Taxonomy (NCBI): domain Eukaryota; kingdom Viridiplantae; phylum Streptophyta; class Pinopsida; order Cupressales; family Cupressaceae; genus Sequoia; species Sequoia sempervirens. The sequence continues at coordinate 60,475 of VDFB02056478.1, read as the reverse complement.
TGAATAAATATACATATATTAAAATAATCATTTTATAAAAACATATATTATAAATTTATAAAATGTTATTCAGAAAAATATTATATAAATTAATATATATATATATATATATTTATTTATTGATTATATAAAATTATATTATATTCGAATTAATGAAAATCAAATTATAAAATTTATTATGTAAATCAAATTCGAATTATATTAAATTAAATTTACAAACTTTAAAATTAAAAAATACGAAATTTTAAAAAAATAAACAAAAAGCACTTTTTAATAAGAAGGGTACGCCTCCATTGAGGAGGTTGCGTACCTCCCATTAGGGAGGCCATGACCTCCCCAATGGCCGCGCACAGCATCCAAGGGTTGTCTTGCCAGCAGCCACTTGGGCTGCTGGGTATGGCAGTCCTTGACTGCCGATGCCTATTACTACCACGCGGGGGGGGTACAGGGCATACGGCATGGCCGGCCCCTCCCCACTGAAATAGTTATATTTAAATATATATTTTCTTTTTAAAAACTTAAATTTAATTTCATTAAATTTTATTTTATTTAAATTTCGTTTCTAATAAACACAAGAAATTTCGAAGCACGGATTAAACAAATTCATTTTATAAAATTTAACCAATATATTAATTTATATATATAATTTTTATTTATTTATTTATTTTATTTTAAAAATGAACAGAGTATATATATATATAAATATATATTTTTATGAGAAGATTCAGAAACAAATTAGATAAATAAATTGTTTTCTTTCATAACAGATTTGGAAATACAAATATAATCAATAAGCAAAAGGATTTTCTCTCTCAAAATAATTATTTTTCACCACTACGTTTCATAAAGCTTTTTAAAAGATTTTTCAATAATCACAAAATAGATCTGACAAGTAAATTCGATCTTCAATCAAGGATGATTTTTGTTTTATTTCAACCAATAAATTTTACTACTAGATTATATTGAAGAATTTCTAAGGGGTTTACTAAATTTTTCCACAAACGATTCGAGGGTTTTAATACAGACAAGTTTTCAATACACAGATTCATTTTCAAAAGAAAATAGAGGAAAAGATTTCTCAAACTCAACAACTAGATTTTATTTACAGAACAATAAAATAATAATAAATTAACAGAATAAAACCTGGAGTCCTTCGTTCGATGAAGAATCCTTTTCTAAATCCCCTTCTCGACTTCCTGCCTTTAGCTCTTTTCTCGATCTTCGGCCTTCCATGTTCTTCTGAATCTCTCTTTTTCTTTCAAAACCACACTAATTTTACCCAGATAACCACCAAACTAAAAGCTATCATTTTCTTTTCTTTTCTAGATCCCCAAAACAACAGAGCAAAACTTCTGTGTGTGAATAATCTCCTCATAAAAATAATAAATCAAAAATAAAGATCACTAAAGCTCTTCTGCTTTCTTTTCTCAAAAAGCCTCTCTCTTATTGGTCCTTTTTCCAGCTTTTAAAAGCACACTTATCTACAATTTTAATTAAAATAATTTATTTAAACAAGATATTATCTCCACATGATTTTCTAATTTAATATTAATAAAAAGATAATATTTAATTATCCTTATCAATATTCATTTAATTTAATTATTATCAACAATATTAATTTAAAATAATTATTTACTCTTTTAATAAATTAAATCACTTTTTAATTTACTATATATTTAAATTTAACATTCTACTAACTCACAATTAAATCAAAACAACTAGACAACTTTAATCAATTATCTTATAAAATAAGGTTAATTAAATAAACATGAACCATAAATAAAATGAATACTTCAACAATCAAACTACACAATCAATGAGAACAAAAACTTCAGTCATGACACAACAACGTACAACAGGATGATAGACTTGGGACAAGGACACTTCCAAACCTACTCCCTTTTTCAACATTTTTACCCGTTGGGTTAATTTATTGCTCACCATGTCCTGCCGAAGCAGGTGGAATCGAGACTTATTCCTGCAATCCTGCATCCAAATAAACGTCAAGTAGCACATGTATATATATATAAACAAACATCCTATCGTGAGAAGGAATTGCAGTGTAGCAGGGCACTCGTGAACGAGTGATGCTACATTGTCCTCTCACCCAATCTATTCTAACAATTACAATATCAATGACAAACTAACATTTCTAACCAAATTGATCATAAGATAACATGATACTTAACTATTGCATCATTACTAATTATTAAACCATTGCATTATAAAATAATATTGAATTCAAATAACATGATCACCATAGGATTATCACATCGACATATAAAACATTAGAGAGAAAGCATTACATAATAAAATAATCGAAACCCTACATACAGAGTATTATAAATCATAATAATAATATCAATTGTAGCAATCAACTAAACTACACATCCGCACACACCAAAACGATGAATCAATCACCATCACAATTCAATATCACACTAACATATAAAAGCAAACAATAGTAGTAAATAGTATCAGAAACATGGGGGTATTACATCCTCCCCCCCTAGAATATGGCTTACTCCTGGAAGACAGTAACTATATAAAAAAATAATCCTCTCTAAAATGGAATGCATTATCCCATGTCACCAAAGTCTCATCACTTGGGTCCCACAGAACCCACAAACACATGATAAGCTCTACCCACATCACCTACTGTCGGCTCAGAAGCGGCTGGTGCCTGACTATAACCTGTAGTGTTCCCTTGAGGGCACTTCCTCGCAATATGCCCCTACTGCCCACATGAGAAGAAACCTGTACTCCACCCAAAGCCTCTAACTCCAACAGGTGCGCTCAATTGTTGAAAGTTGTCTCGTGTCGGTACTGACTGTATACTTTGTGCTAGCTACACAAAACGATCAGGTCTATTATGCTACCAACTCCGAAACTTCCTATTCTGAGATCTATCCCCCTGCTGAGACTGAGAGCGTTGTTGTGTCTCACCCTTAGTGGGTTCTTGATGACCTTTAGAGGACCCTATAGCTACGACTGGACCTCCATGAGAACCAACACCCAATGACGGTTCACTGCCGACCTGAACTCCTATATGTCCTCCTAGTGCCATAGCTAGATTTTCTTCTACCAACCGAGCCTTCTCGACCGCTACCTCCATTTTCTTCGGCTCGAAGACTCTCACGCCACCACTAATTCGGGCATTTAAGCCTCGAACAAAATGTTTCACTAACATCCCTTCATCATGGCTGATACCTGCATACTGCTTCAACTCATAGAAGCGTCGCTCATACTGCTCTACTGACATCGACAGCTACCTAGGGTCATGAAACTCATCAACCCTGCGTTGCCTCCAATGGTCTGAAAGGAAACGAGCCCTAAACCTGTCTAGAAATAACTCCCATGTGACCATACTGATATCAAGGTGTAACTTTTGTTCTTCAAGATGCCACCAAGTAGATGTGAAACCTCGCAGGTGCATAACTGCGCACCGAGCCTTGGTATTGCTACCATAGGGGTGCATCGCGAAGCATTGCTCTAAGTCAACTATCCATGTCTCAGCTTCCAAACCTCCTCCAGAACCATCAAAAGTAGGAGGGTGAGATCTCATCAAATCTCTCATATGTCCTGCTATCACCGCATCCTGATCTGCACTTACTTCCCTTCGCCTTGGCGACCTCTCTCTTTCTCTCTCCACCTGTTGCACCTCCTCTGGCTTGGGTCCCAATCGACCAAGAATCTCTCCAAGAATGTGCTGCAATTGTCCATCCAAACCAGGTTGTCCCTGATTTTTTCCACCTCTTGACGCATTGTGTTGAGGACTTAGTCGTTCCTCATGCACTGAACCGTGGATACATGGTGGTGATGGACTTCGGCGGTTGTCTCTACGGCCACCACCTTGGCCTCTACTTTGGCCACGACCTCTACCTCGAGGCATGATCATGCACAACGATTAAAGTTATGTAAGATCAAGAGTTACGCAAAGGTTGCCTAACGGACACAAACTACCCAGAGGACCCAGCGTTAGCAACCTGGCTCTGATACCAAGCTGTAACGCCCCGCCGTGCGAACCCCAAAGGAACTAATAACAACGGAACAATTTTTTTTTTAAAAGAATATAATAAACATACTTAAGTATTCTAACACAACAAAGTACTAAGTTGCATGACTAATTCCATTGGGGTACACGAGGTGACATTACTATTCTAACCCATAACAACGATAATAAGATAACAATAATTAATCAATTACGTAAATCTATTCATTCCCATTTCATCATTTAAATATCCATTAAACAATAACCATATTCATAACATAAGTACATATGAAAATGAAAGATACTATAAAGATATGAAGCATTTATATTACCACAGAAGTAACACAACTTAACAAAACTATTACAAATGATCGTTCCTGAATAAATACATGGCCTGAATATATATTACATCCAAATGATAGTAAAATACAACTGTCTCAACATACATCTCAATAACCACATATACAATTTACAACATGGTCATCCCAACACACATGGGAGACAATACATCAATGAATAGATTACATCCAAAGTATAACATACATCTGGTACAAATAATTACTAGATCATCAACATCCGCCAAAACCCTGCAATAAAAGATACATCTGCAACAGAAAGGGGAACCCAACGGGGTGCGAAGCACGTTCCACCCAACCACCCCCATGCTGGGAGTAGACAAGGAAGGATCCCTGACCAAGCACGTCTAACAGTAACACAATACTAACTCCAGACAGACAACTTAACATCAAAGACCACATAGAAAACTAAACAAGATAAATCCAAAGACTCAACAACAAACCACTTTAGAACATAACAACAAGTCATAATCACAATATCAATGAAACTCAAGACACAATATCAAAGACTACTTCCAACAATGACCAAAAACAAAACAATAAATCACTTCCAGAGGACTTTAGTAAATCAACACAAATAGAATGTTAGACGAGAGTGTCATCGCATGGTTTCACATGGATTATCCTGACAACCTACCACAAGGTGCCGCCTCCATCTCTACATGGATTCTCCAGACAACCAAGTTAAGGTGCCGCCTCCATCTACGGTTCTCCTGACATCCTATCTCAAGGTGCCACTCCATAGGGTTACTCATGCGGATTCGTTACCTTTCGTGAAGACAAGGCAACGACCTTGCCAACCACGGCCTTCTCAATCCCCTTTAGTCTGTGATAGCACTAACAAGCGGACGAGGCTTCACAATTAACGTGTTAGTGTTTAATCCCCACCCATGGTTTATTACTTAAGTTATCACTGATTAATCCAACTCTATGTGGGTTACCCTGACAGCCCCTTTGTGCGCCGGCCCCCACTAGAGCCACTCTCTCTAAACAATCAACACAAACTATTCAATTACAAAAGGATTGTATTACAAGCAAACTGAACCAATAATGGAAGAATCGCGAGGCATAACCCTCTCACCCAAAATCACATGTATAACATTCACAAACGAAACGATCCCAGGGTGCATTAACATCACCACCAACACCAACAAAAAAAAGGGCAATCATCAAATTGCAAGGTCAAATATAACTCACAGTGTCCCCACCTTTGGAAGTTCTAAACACAACTTAGGATGCTATAACTAGATATGTTAACTCTAAGGTTTTCTACATGACCTAAACTCAAGTTTAAGAAAATCAAATTAAATCAAAATGCATAATCTCGAGAGTAACCAAAGAATAAACAACACCATAATACAATTAACCACGAACAACAAATTCCATCAAATAAATAAATCCACAACTCGAGAATAAGTAACTAAATCAAACACATCGTTTACTTCTAATTTTCCCAATCAGACTATATCATTGCATGCTAGTAAATATTATATCATTAATTCAAAATCTCAACACCTTAAATTCTTTAAATGCATATATATAAATATATATATACCATTTATTTCAAATTGCATCCATCAAAACATATAATAAAAGAAATTGCCCTAATATTACACAATAATTTCACAAACTCACATGAATAAATATACATATATTAAAATAATCATTTTATAACAACATATATTATAAAATTTATAAAATGTTATTCAGAAAAATATTATATAAATTAATATATATATATATATATTTATTTATTTATTGATTATATAAAATTATATTATATTCGAATTAATAAAAATCAAATTATAAAATTTATTATGTAAATCAAATTCGAATTATATTAAATTAAATTTACAAACTTTAAAATTAAAAAATACGAAATTTTAAAAAAATAAACAAAAAGCACTTTTTAATAAGAAGGGCACGCCTCCATTGAGGAGGCTGCGTACCTCCCATTAGGGAGGCCGCGGCCTCCCCAATGGCCGCGCACAGCATCCAAGGGTTGTCGTGCCAGCAGCCACTTGGGCTACTGGGTACGGCAGTCCTTGACTGCCGACGCCTATTACTACCACGCGGGGAGGGGGGGGTGGCGGGGGGTACGGTACATGGCCGGCCCCTCCCCACTGAAACAGTTATATTTAAATATATATTTTCTTTTTAAAAACTTAAATTTAATTTCATTAAATTTTATTTTATTTAAATTTCGTTTCTAATAAACACAAGAAATTTCGAAGCACGGATTAAACAAATTCATTTTATAAAATTTAACCAATATATTAATTTATATATATAATTTTTATTTATTTATTTATTTTATTTTAAAAATGAACAGAGTATATATATATAAATATATATTTTTATGAGAAGATTCAGAAACAAATTAGATAAATAAATTGTTTTCTTTCATAACAGATTTGGAAATACAAATATAATCAATAAGAAAAAGGATTTTCTCTCTCAAAATAATTATTTTTCACCACTACGTTTCATAAAGCTTTTTAAAAGATTTTTCAATAATCACAAAATAGATCTGACAAGTAAATTCGATCTTCAATCAAGGATGATTTTTGTTTTATTTCAACCAATAAATTTTACTACCAGATTATATTGAAGAATTTCTAAGGGGTTTACTAAATTTTTCCACAAACGATTCGAAGGTTTTAATACAGACAAGTTTTCAATACACAGATTCATTTTCAAAAGAAAATAGAGGAAAAGATTTCTCAAACTCAACAACTAGATTTTATTTACAGAACAATAAAATAATAATAAATTAACAGAATAAAACCTGGAGTCCTTCGTTCGATGAAGAATCCTTTTCTGAATCCCCTTCTCGACTTCCTGCCTTCAGCTCTTTTCTCGATCTTCGGCCTTCCACGTTCTTCTGAATCTCTCTTTTTCTTTCAAAACCACACTAATTTTACCCAGATAACCACCAAACTAAAAACTATCCTTTTCTTTTCTTTTCTAGATCCCCAAAACAACATAGCAAAACTTCTGTGTGTGAATAATCTCCTCATAAAAATAATAAATCAAAAATAAAGATCAATAAAGCTCTTCTGCTTTCTTTTCTCAAAAAGCCTCTCTCTTATTGGTCCTTTTTCCAGCTTTTAAAAGCACACTTATCTACAATTTTAATTAAAATAATTTATTTAAACAAGATATTATCTCCACATGATTTTCTAATTTAATATTAATAAAAAGATAATATTTAATTATCCTTATCAATATTCATTTAATTTAATTATTATCAATAATATTAATTTAAAATAATTATTTACTCTTTTAATAAATTAAATCACTTTTTAATTTACTATATATTTAAATTTAACATTCTACTAACTCACAATTAAATCAAAACAACTAGACAACTTTAATCAATTATCTTATAAAATAAGGTTAATTAAATAAACATGAACCATAAATAAAATGAATACTTCAACAATCAAACTACACAATCAATGAGAACAAAAACTTCAGTCATGACACAACAACGTACAACAGGACGACGGACTTGGGATGGGGACACTTCCAAACCTACTCCCTTTTTCAACATTTTTACCCATTGGGTTAATTTATTGCTCGCCCTGTCCTGCCGAAGCAGGTGGAATCGAGACTTATTCCTGCAATCCTGCATCCAAATAAACGTCAAGTAGCACATGTATATATATAAACAAACATCCTATCGAGAGAAGGAAATTGCAGTGTAGCAGGGCACTCGTGAACGAGTGATGCTACATTGTCCTCTCACCCAATCTATTCTAACAATTACAATATCAATGACGAACTAACATTTCTAACCAAATTGATCATAAGATAACATGATACTTAACTACTGCATCATTACTAATTATTAAACCATTGCATTATAAAATAATATTGAAATCAAATAACATGATCACCATAGGATTATCACATCGACATATAAAACATTACAGAGAAAGCATTACATAATAAAATAATCGAAACCCTACATATAGAGTATTATAAATCATAATAATAATATCAATTGTAGCAATCAACTAAACTACGCATCCGCACACACCAAAACGATGAATCAATCACCATCACAATTCAATATCACACTAACATATAAAAGCAAACAATAGTAGTAAATAGTATCAGAAACATGGGGGTATTACACTTTTATTCTGATGTTATCCTTATGGCATGATTTAGAATAACTTAGAAGATATCTGATTAAATGATGTTTTATGCTATTGATCATATCATTGAGGTTAGATGCGTCAGATAGAGATACTGTATTGGTGAAGGGGACAGATTGTATCACTCGCTTGCAAGTGCCCTACAATTCTGAGATTTCCTCTTCACGGCGTGTTTGATTATAACATACATATATATGTTACACGTTCGACATGTTCTTTGTTGCACGTTTGCAGGTACATGACATCGACTCCACCTGGTTTCACAGGTGTGAGCGTGTCCTTTTACCAACGAAAATTGATTGGGAGATAGTAGCTAGGTTTTTCGAACCAAGTCATCACCCTAATCTTAGTGTGTTGTCGGGTTGTCATCGGGGTCAGTTGTTTTAACTTGGTCAGTTTCCCCTTGAGTGTTTATTTAATTTCAAGTTTAAAGTTTATTAAAAATGACTTGCGTAGTTTAATTGATGATTAAATGTGTTTAGTTGCAATGCTGAAATGCAATTTATTTTATTGATTTATTTGATGAAATTAATAAAATAATTATAGGGTTATCGAATGATTTGATTAATTAATAAACTAGATTTAGTTTATTCATTAATTAGATTAATAGTGGATATAGTCTAAAAGATGATTTAATCTATTTAGTTTCGATAATTAAATGCAATTTATCTCGTTTGTTAATTGGATTTAAATTAATTAAATAATTCTTTAATTACTATGGAATTGATTTATTTAATTAATTAGATTGAGTTATAAATTGATTTGTTTATTAATGAATAAATTTGAATAAAGGAATTATATTGTCTTTATTGAATATTTGATTTAAATTATAAAGGTAATGGAAATCATAATAAAGTTTTGATTTAAATGCAATTATGTATTTACATGAAATTGTAATTGAAATTAAAAGTATTTTTGTGAATTTAAAAATGGAACAGTTTTAAAATGAATTTTTTTAAAAAAAATTAGATAGTGGGAATTTTAGGGTTTTCTTTGACCAATTGAATAAAACCCTATTTTGAAAAGAAAGGGCTCATAAATTTTAAAACCCTATTTTGAAAAGAAAGGGTTTTCTTTGACCAATTGAATAAAACCCTATTTTGAAAAGAAAGGGCTCATAAATTTTTAATCTTGCAATTTTGGAAAAAAAAAAAACTGGTTTTGGGCTATGGTTTTGCTTGAAATCTTGAAGGAGAGGGAGGCTTTGTTGGAATTGGATTCAAAAGGAATGATTGGAGAACACCATGGTTGAAGGTTTCAAAGTTGTGGAACAAAATTAGGTTCTCCCTTATTCTTTTGTTCATTTTGAATTAGATGAAACCCTCTTCATGCTTGTTTTGAAATCTTTGATTTGTTGTTTGAAAATCCAATAAAACCTTTGAAAATTCATTTAAAACTAGCAACTCAAAACTGTTAGAGGGATTCAAATGGAAAGAATTGATTTATTTGTCAATATGGAAAAACCCACAAAATTTATCATATTTTTATGATTTAAACTTTTTATTTTCTGTTATTTCTTCAAAGAATATTTGCCCAATCTGACTGTCATCATGAAAATAGGTATATATATATATATACATATATATATACCAAATATATCTTTTTTGGCCCTGTATTCGTATCTAGTAAAACTCATCAAATTCAGGGGAGGTCGTTTTGTTTTAAAAAACGAAATTTAAAAAAATAATAATAAAAAAAAAATTGGGGTTTGCTATTCGCTGGGCACTGCCCAGGCCGCGCCCCCCACCAAGGGAGGCGCTGCCTTCACCAGGCAGCGGCCCCCATGAGTGGAGGCGGGGCTACCTAGCAGTCCCCAGCAGGGCCGAGCCCTGTTCTGGGGGCTGCGTGGCAGCAGGGGTGCGCCCTTTTTTGTTTTAAAAGAAATTTAAGTTTTTTAAATTTTAATTTTTTTTCTAGTTTATATTTTATTTTTAAATATTATTTTATATGTAAATTTTGTAATATATATATATATATATAATATATTAATATTATATATATATCTATGTATGTTATTAAAATATATATATAAATAATATTCTAATTAAAATAAAATGTGTTATACGGAAATTTTAAATGAGTTTTTAAATTTATTTTTAAATGATCATTTATATGCAAATAAAATAATATTTATTTGGCATATTATAATGATGGTAAATAGTAAATGGATATTTTAAAATGATTATGTGATTATAATAATCGAAGGAAATTTTATATTTTAATAGGTAGCCGTAATTTCAAAAGAATTGTTTTTAAGCAATTATGTAAGGGGTTTATTTTACCATTAAGTTGTAATAAACGGTACTCTTTTAACTAATCAAATTTATTCAAATTCGGTTTTAATTGAGAAATCATGGAACTTTATAATGATATTTAGAGGTACACATTTAAATGATAATTGAATATCTTGAAAATAGAACTTACTCTGGGATGATTATCGCATTGGTAACGAAGAAATGAAAGTTGATGTTGATCATTTGTAGAATTTTGAATTCATCTAATTTATTTATTTAATCCATGTGGTAATATAGACTAGGTGATTTGATTAACATTTAGTTAAATCATCGATGCGAATTTGAATTCAAGATTAATTTATTTCATCTAGATGTCTGCTTATCAAAACGCTCTAGTATGGAAGACAATTGAGTAACTTAGAGATAATGGATGCCTTAGTTCAATCAGGTGGTCCTAATCATTAATTATGGAACCAAATTTGGAGAGCTTAGAATTAACGAATGATTTATTTAAATCAAAGAATTGTATTTGTCATTTGTGGATTTATTGATAATTTGATTTTGATTACTTATAGATTGGTCGAGTAGAGTTGTATTATTGGATTAAATTCTTTAATGTCCATGAGAGGATTTATGTATATACTATTTAGTATAATTGAGTGGAATATATTATATTCAAGTAGAGATGAGATTTAGTTGAAGATTTAGTTGATTTATTAATGCGAATTGAAAGAAAGACTGATTTATTTATCAAAACGTTCTAAAAACATAATACAAACGAGAAACTTAGAAGTAACGAATGATTTAAGGAATCATACGAGATAGAGTTGTTGATTTATTGCTAGGTCGAAATAAAGAGTAATTTATTTAATCCAAATGCTTCATAAAACAAGTGGATTTAATTACAGTATATGATTGTGAGACGTAGAGTTATTAATTGGTTTGATTTCAATTCAATGATGTTATTTATTGAAATGTCTTGATTTTAGAATATGGTTGTGTAATTTAGAGTGAATGATCTATTCTTTGAATATTTCTATGTCGTGAAAGAGATGGGATCAATTGATTGGATAAATGCAAGTCATGAATACTGTGTTTGATTGGATTTAGGAAATCCGAATAGTAGCTCACTTCTTTGTCTGAAATGCTCTCAGTGGTTAATTGTTTGTCTTTGTTGTGTTGTGGAATTAGTGTGAATGTATTGAAAGTCTTTCATATAGGAGTTCTTTTATAGATATCAGTTATGGCATGTGAGTCAACCTTTGATGTGTTGGGAAAATATGTATAGTTACACCATGTCGTCTCACCCAGTTTTCTCGTATAGGTTTTGTAATTTGTGCCTCCTTGGGAATAGGAGAGGTTTGACCTTGTTGCCTCCAATGTTGGAGAGGGTCTTGACCTTGTGGTTTTCAGTGTTGGGGTGAGTTCTTGTTTGTTACCTCCTTGGATAGGAGGAGGTAATGTGATTTGTACCTCCTTTGAAAAGAGTGGGGTTTTGTAATTGGTTTCCTCCAGTGTTTGGAGTGAGTTTGTACTTTGTCTTCCTCCAGTGTTTGGAGTGAGTTTCCTTGTTTTGTTACCTCCTTGGATTGGAGAGGTCGTGTGATTTGGTCACCTTTTGTGGTTTATCCATGTGTGTTGTCTTAGGAGAGTGGCTTGCAAATGGGCGTCGGCACACAAAGTGGTGCCAGGATAACCCTTTTGTAAGTTGGTTAATTCAGTGATAACTAAATAAACTTTTAGAAGCTTAGGATGCATCAAACATTAAACAAGATTAAGTATGCCTCGCTCATGGACCCAAGGGCTTGTTGTAGACTTGGGATGAGACGGGAAGGCCTGGAATGGCAAGATCATCTATCTCATCTTCATGAGAGGTATTTGGTTCCGCATGAGTAAGCATGGGTGTCGGGAATGCGGTAGAGGCTACCAGGATAACCCGTGGAGTGGGGGCCGGGGCCTAGGAAGATTCCCATAGGATATCCCTTGACAAGCTATGCGATGACACTCTTCCTAAGTCAGCAGTTTATATTTGATATTTGTGACACTCATGATCTATTATATGTTTGGAAGCAATGTAACCTTTGCCAATGTTGTGTGAGTCGTACCTAGAGTTGTACATTTGACCGTTCAGTCATGTGATGAGGTCTTGTATTTATTTTGTATCAGCTTTGTGTGACCCATGCCTAGTGGTAGATGGTCTTGTGTAGGAATTCCTGGTTACTATCTCCTAGCACGGAGGGAGTGGAACCTTTTGGTTTCCACGTGGTCGGGTGGCATGCATCTTAAATCCATTGGTTCTTCTTCATGTTCGTGTGTTCTTGATTTCGAGATGGAGAGCTCGTGGGAGTTAGTTTCTTCTCATTCCTTGTTCTCTCAGTTCTTATTGTATTTTATTACCCCTCAGTTGTTATTGAGGTGGAATTTGTATTATGTAATCATTTTGTTGGAATTACCTCATTCAGGGAATGAGTGTTGTAATCTTATTGTTTAAATATTGTTAATTAAAATCTTTTGGTATTTCTTATCCTTCGTTGTAGGTTATCTTGTATGGAATGTATGTTGTCTCATTTCCTTAAGTGTTTAATATTTGGTTTCAGTGGATGTAATTGTTGTTTGGGTTTTTAAGTATTCTTTGTCTCGTGGCCTTAGAGGTTGTTGGCAACATGTATTCATCTTCATGATATTTGTACTTAAACAAAAAAAAAAAATTGGTACGTTAAAGTAATGATTTGCAACTTCCTCTAGGGTTGCGTGGCGGGGCATTACAGAAAACATTGTCTGATTAACAAAGCACAAAATGGAGGGGTGTTACAGTTGATCCTAAGGGGTCGAGACATTGACCGGGTATAGATCCAATGGGATCCTAGTGGCGAGTCTTATATTTCTTGGGAGGACGTATTCTTGATGTGTGTGTTATTTGTTTTATGTTTGCAAGCTTCCTAGAGTAAGCCTAATCCTAGGGGGGGAGGATGTAGTACCCCTCCATTTTGTTTATGTTTTCTGACAGTATGTTTCACTTTGATAGACCTTGATACCTTGTTTTGATGTATTTGATCGCTGATTGTAGAGCGATGGTGGATTTATTTTATGATGTGATGATACACTATTTGGTGGTGATTATTTTTGACGTGCTTTATGTTAGTATAGATGTTTTCGTGAGATGTTATTGCTATATATGTTTATGGTAGATTAATTGATATTTGTTTTGTCAGTTCGATGTGATATTGTATTGGTGAAGAGAATGGAGTTGCATCACTCGCTTGTGAGTGCCCTGTGATTTCCACAATTTTCTTTTCATGGTGTGTTTGAATCATGGATTATATACATGTATGTTATATCTGTGATTGCAGGATTGCAGGTACATGAAACCAACTCCACCTAGTTTCACAGATCTGAACGTGTCCAGACTCAACGGTCATGTTGATTGGGAGATAGTAACGAGGTTTTTCCTAGTCTAGCCTCAAACCTAGTCACAGTATGTCGTCAGTTTAGGTTTGGTATTTTTGGTTGTCACGTCTTTGTTTGTCTTGTTATTTGATATGCAAGGTTTATTTTGTGAATTTAATGTTAGATTCATGTTTTTTATAATTTAATTCTTATTTAAATTAATTTTAAATATTGTAGATAAAAAGCTTCATATTTTATTTAATTAATTAAATTAGTTTATTGGTAAAATAATTTAATCATTGTGATTAAAGTTATTTTATTAAATAAATTAATTAATTGATTAAATTTCTTATTATTGAGTGAATAGATTAAATATTCTTTTAATCCTTTTGTGTGAAATGGAATTTTAAATATGTATTAAAATAAAAATGAAATTAATTTTGAATTCTTAAATTCAATAAAATAAAATAAATTCTTGATATTTGTTAGAAGAAAATATCTGTGAGTTTGTTAGAAGATATTTTCTTGATTTGCCATGTGTGTTAGTAAAATTAAATGCAAATTCTTGTTGAGGATTTTCTCAGAGAGAATATTGCCAGAATTGGAAAAGGCAAGAAGGCACTTCACGGAAAAGAATTGCTTGAAAATTTGTGTTTTCTTTTGAGGTTTTCATTTCAAAAATTTTGGAAGAAGATCTTGGGATAATTTCTAGTACAGTAATTTGCATTCTTTTGAAAGTGGAGATTTGAAAAGGGCTTTGGAAGTTGCACAACAGGCAAAGCGTTTCTCCAATTGTCAATTCTTCAAGCTACAGGAATATAGGTTCTTTGCTATTTATTTATTTAGTTTTGTGATTTGAAAAGATTGTTTATATAAAGATTTAAATTTGTAGAAGTTTTGTTAATTTGTAAAATTAAAAGATTGCCTGTAGAAGAAATAATTTTGGTTGAAGCTTCTGTTCTTCTCAGTAAAATATTTTGTAGAAAATTTGTTACCTATCTGTGTTAAATTTCAAAGCAAAATTTTATAGTAAAATTAGAGGGCAACACAGAAATTTTTGTTAAACAATAGAAAATTCTCAAAAGGAAACAAAAGAAATCTCTGTAGATTTATGAATGAAGTTCTCTGTTAAATTTGGGGAAAAGAAACCTCTCGGAAGAACTTTGCTAAGAAAATTTTGTAGAAAAGATTTTGATAATTTGATTTGAAAGCCTTTGTTATTGAAACTGAAAATCTTTGATAAATTTGTGTAAATTGATAAATCTCTCAGTTTCCTATAGAAAACCTTTGTGAAAACATTTGCCCAACTATGCTACTTTATTGATTAAATTATATATATATTTATATATATATATATATGTATGTATACAATGATATATATACATATACATATATAAGTATACATATATGGATTTTCCTGTAGAAGTTTATTTTAAATTTAAAGTGAAAAGGCTGAACACGATTTTCAAAAATCGCAGATATTTATTATTGTTTTTGTTAAGTCACGATTATTTAAATCGTAGAAATTTTATATGAAATGGGAGGTGCAGGGGGGCACTATCCCCACAACCATTCCCCATAAGGGAGTCGGCTGTGAGGGCAGCGCCCAGCACTGCCTTCATAGGCAACGTCGGCGCTGCCTGCACAACCACGCCCATGGAGGGGTTCGGCTATGTTAAGGCAGTCGGCCCCTACCTAGGGTTTTGTTAAAGTTATAAACTATAATTTATTTTTATTTTGTTATATATATATATATATATATTATATTTATAATATATATATATATTGTATATAATATATATTATTTATAATATATTTTATATATAATGTATATATTGTATTTATAAATATATATATATATATATATTTAAAATTATTTTGAATATTTATAATTGTAATTTTTTTTAGATAATTAATTAATGTATATATATATATATTTAAATATAATGTTTAAATATATATTTATTTAAATGTGTAAAATGTGTTTGAATAGTGTATACCAGCACAAATTGTTATTTTATTTTTTTTATTTTTTTTATATAATGAAATGATTTAAGTAGAGAAATTGAAAATTTCATTATAATGCATGAATACAGAATTGAAGTTGATTGTTAGTTTTAATTTTCATATTAAGTGAAAAATGAATTATATTTTAGTTGATTAATTTCGTACTACATGTTATTGATTTGATTGGATTTAGTAAATCCTAATATTAGATCCTTATTTTTGCCTAAATTGCTTTAAGTTGTTAATATTCTTATTGGGCATATTGGGGATTGTATGGGTTAATAAGTCTTCCAGATATAGTTTCTTCATAAGGGAGTTATTTTTGTGATGGTTTCATATTTTGAACAAACTAGGGTGGTGCACATAATTTTATTCGGATTAGACACCTAGTTATATGAACAGGTTATGATGTCTATTGTTATATTGTTGTTAAAATTGATATTATTTCATGTGCACCTTGTCTACCCTTAGTCTAGTGGAATTAGTTTCCTTGTGTTATTATTAGGGGAGTGGCTCTTTATGAGGGTCGGCACACAAAGTGGTGCCAGGGTAACTCATGTAGAGTTAGTTAATCAGTGATAACTAAATCAACATTTTAGTTAGTCTAAAATATTTAACTGAATTAATTATGCCTCACTCATGGACTCAAGGGCTAGTTCAGACTTGGGGATGAGTCGAGAAGGCATGGAATGGAAAAAATTGATATCTAGTCATTATGAAAGATATTCGATTCCGCAACAGATTACATGTGGGGTCGGGTTTCGTAAGAGGTTACCAGGGTAACCCAAGATGGGGGCCGGAACCTAGGAAGATTCTCCTGGGTAACCTATGCAACACTGTGATGAAATTCCACCTATAAAAACAACATCCTTGTGAACTGAGATTATTTGATCATTCAATTCTGGAAGCAATGTAACCATTATGTTAAGATTTTACTTATATAGTTTTGTCTATGGTTTTGTCTAAATCTAGGGTTTGTAGGTTATGTCTAGGGAACCTTTTTACTATCTCCTAGCATGAGCGGTGGGCCTACGGGTACCACTTGGTTGGGTGGAACGTGCACCTTACACTGTTGGGTCCCCAGTTCTTGTTCGTAGCGACGAGTACTTCTTGGATGGAGGGCTCGTATGTGAAAATGTACTTTCTTATTTGTATCAGTGGAAAACTTATTTATGTATCGCTCCTCAATTGTATTCGGGGAGAACTTTTGTAACATGTAATTGTACACTTTTGTATGACCTACCTCATTTGGAAATGAGTATTGTAAATGTTAATATAAATGCAATGTAAAGAAAGAATCATTTTTGTACATTATACCTTCATTGATGTAATTTAATTGTTAATGAATTTATACTCTTAAGTTATGAGAATTAAAAAAATGCTATGTTAATTACTTTTTTCATCTATGGGATTTACATGTAGTGTGTCATTGCGTGTCTTAGGGAATGTTTGCACTAGTGAAGTTCATGTTTACACTTTAAAAAAAAAAATATTACACTATCGTAGTCAATGCAACATTCTTTAGGTTACGAGACGAGGCATTACACGAAGACATATTTACATACATATACAAATATATGTATATATATATATATACAGCACATCGAAGAACAAAATAATACATAGACATATTTCCATACATATATAAATATATGTATATATATTCGAATATATATATATATAGTGCATGGAAGAACATAATAATGGAGAGACATATTTCCATACATATCTTCATCCTCCATCTAATATTGATCCCCACTCTAATCCTAATCCTCCACCTACTTGTAGTCCTCCATTCATTCCCAACTAAACATAAGTAGGAGTCATATGCTATCACAGTTGGTTGTAAGGGAGAGGAGTCATCATTTATAGTCAGTTAAATTGAAGAACAAACAAAACATACACATAAGGGAGAGGAGCTATGTCTAGGCATAGGAGTCGATCATGGGTATAGATTTGGACATATGGCATATGGTGGGTATGGTATGTGAAAGCCGACTGTAGGAAACATGTATACGTTGTCAATTTAATTGAAGAACAAACAAAGAAACGAAGGAGCTTTTTTGCTCTACAGAGAATGCAATGAAGTGGTATAAAGTTCATGGAATTTTCCATGAAATTAAAATTCTTGGAATTTTCCAAGAATTTATAAGTCATGGTGTTTTCCATGGATTTTATACCAGTTCTAACTACATGCACTATGGGGCAAGACTATTTTGATGTGATGTATATGTCAACGCGTGCATATACATATATGCATATGTACATTGAGCCTAATTAGATGTATGCTTTGTTTGTTGTTCAATTAAAGTGACTGTAAATATTGGCCCCTCTCCCTTACAACTAACTTTGATGATGGTTGACTCCTACTTAGGTTCAATATTTACAGTCACTTTAATTGAACAACAAACAAAGCATACATCTAATTAGGTTCAATGTAATTGAACAAGGATATGTATGTAACTGTTTATGTGAATGTTACTATGAAATTTGTTTTACATATTTATGTTTGGCTCTTCACGTTTCATTGTTCGGCTCTGCACTCAAGAAAGCTCCCTTTCTCTTTCAATTGAGGTTTTCCACCTCACTATGCCTCTACCATTGTATTTCCTATTGACAATGTTTAACCAATGTTTGTTCATGTCTCACTAAGAATATCTACTCCAAGCCATTTCAATTCAAATAATAAAATTCAATAAATTAAGATCATGCATATATTGAATAAAAACAAACTGTTCATGCACATTAAAGACAATTGCATTACAAAATTTCATCAATTGCATTACAAACTGTTCATAAAAACCAAGCATTGAATTGCAAACTTTGAAGTTGCATATTAAAGAAAAGCAAATAGTATATTTATATATATGTATACATGTATACATATTTATGTATATGTAAATATATATATACATGTATACATATTTATGTATATATATATATATATACACACACACAAGTGCATGGTTGAATACCCTCTAATTATGAACTAGTGAATCCCATTCCATGTTTAACCATTGCATGGCAGAAAACCCTGTAATAACACGATATAATAAGGTTGTTGTTTCAGGGAAGTGCTTCCTACAAGAATTGGAGACAAGTGTGGACAAAGAGGGGTTTGATGTAGCAAACCACATAGAACATTGTTGGAGAAAACCAATGCCTAAATGAGGTGAACCTAACAAAAAACATGAATTCAAATTGGGTTTTACCTCTAGGGTAAAACATATGATTGTATTCATGTTTTTTGTTTGGGTTCAACTCATTGAATCTAGTGTATTGCACAAGAGGGGATGTTTTTAGAGCAGTAATCACTCACCGCCTCCTTTGTTTCCTCCACTGACCAACTTGCCTTATGCATTGCTTCACATTTACTTGGTCTATCAGGCACGTTAATCGGAGATCAAGCTTCATTCAATGCTCCAAATTCTCATATATCCCACTCACTCTCATTCCTTTTGTTTGCAAACATTCTCAACTGTTCGTTTGGTTACTTAACCATACATGTTTGGCTCTCCACAACTCATTGTTTGGCTCTGCACGCTTCATTTTTCAGCTTTACACTCTCAAAAGCTCCCTTGATCTTTGAGGTGAGATTTTTTACCTCACTAGGCCTCTACCAGTGCCTATATATATTAAAATTAACATACACACATACACACACATACATACACACACAATGTGTATGTATGTGTATGTGTATAGATATATATACACACACACACACACACACACACACACACACACACACACACATAGATATATATATGAATAAATACATATATATGTGTATGTGTGTATGTATGTATGTATGTATATGTATTTATGTATGTATGTATATGTATTTATGTGTGTGTATATATATAGATAATGTTCATATATAATGTGTGTATGTATGTTCACATTGGGTTTTTTATGTAAGCAGGGTGTGTTGACTCTTCACAAACTTTCAAAAGATCAAACTTGAACAAGGAAACAACCTTCTACAACCCTAAACTCTCAACTTGACTTAAGCATTCACCAAATGGCTTATAGCCCTCACAAACTAACTTTTTTCAATAACCATTTGGATAGGCCATACAGGGACCTAACAAATGAATTTTTAGACTCTCTTCAACCCTTGACTCGTCATACTAGAAGACCTCATAAGATTTCTTAATACAATTTTGGAGTTTCAATAAGCTAACACCATTTAGGGCTACTCAATTAGCCCTCTTTTACAAAGGAGGTACCCTCTAATCAACTAGTTACCACTCAAACTCTTTAGAGAGATTTAAATTGTGTTTCAAAACATGATATTTCACCATGTTTTCATTGGTTTATGTCCTCTAAGCTATTGATCCATAAAACCTTCACTTTCCATGCAAAAACACTAGGTTTTAGTGAAAATCATGTCTCTGAGCTTCCCAAACTATTCCAATGCATCAAACACCCTGCACTTACCCTGTACAAAATTTATTAAACATTACTTTGAATGTTCCATCAATAATTTGTAAAAACCCTTCTTAAGTTCCTTAATTTTCATATGAAAAATTCCCTATACAGCCTAGGGCTTCACTCCATTCCATAAAACTTGATTCTCCTAACCTTCTAAACCTTCTAGAAATATAAACTAACACTAATAAATACATTCCACTAAGCAATAGATAATACAGTAGGTGGAATGCCTAAATCTTCATTAAAATCTCAAAACAGAGACCTTGTTGCCCTATTACAGGCAGTCACAGAAAACAAAAGAAATCTACTTCAAATCTTAATGGATAACTCTCAAATTTGTCCCAAAAGAGATTTAAAACGTATTCCTACAAAATTTTAAGACTTCCAAAGAAAATGCAACCTATACGATATGGTACAGTGCTGGTAAAGTTTTGATAACGCAAAAAATACAGTGTTTTTAACAGTGAAAGTGTAGTATATTGTTTTATTTATTCAATGTCAATTACATTACCCCTTGCTCGAGCCTTTTTGGGATTTTTAAACATGTTTTCAATCAGTTGCATGCATAGATTCATTTAGAGGAGCATTTATTTTCCTTTGACATGCAAAATTGTCAATATGCAACTATTTTTAGCAACATTTCAAAATCTGACAAAATGGTCCTGCAACAACTTTGAATGACCTGACATTGACCTTAATGCACCTACAAATACTCAACTTCCAATAAAATGGCCTTATTACAGCCTTTTACTACCTTTGACCAAAATATTCCTAAAATAGTGCATTTGTAGATTTTAGCAATTTTGCAACTTTTGGTGATTGACAACTTTTGCAACAAAGTGCAAATTTTGCAATATCAACCTATTTGACCCCTTGACACCTAATATGACTCAAAAATGACTAGAAACAATTGAGAATGGTCTTATTGACCTTATTTAATGCATTTTCTCAAAAATCCTAAAGCCTACTAATGATCAACCTTGCTTGACTGAAATTGTTTAATGGTGCCCCTGCACCATACACCCCAACATAGAATTTTTCCAAGTCCCTTGGAAAGTTTGTTGTAACTTGACCTCTTTTTTTCATTTCATATCTCTGACCCTCTTGAACTACATTATCAGATTCAACTTGCTCTTGACCTGCACTACCCTTTTCATGCTTGCGCTTATCTTCATTTGAATTTGACTTCAACTATACAAAGGGTACTGTGGGGTGCCCTGTACCTTTTTCTTCATTAATTAATAATGTCATAGTCCTCCTTACACTTGTACAAAATCTTTCATCCACTGGATTTAATTCCTTCTTCCCTTCATTCATAGTTCCCTACTCAATTCTCTATTTATCTTCATTTTTACCACTGTCAATAGTATTTTTACCCTTACCAGCCTTTTCCAGGCCTACCAGTACCTTGTTCACTATCCCATCAGTCCTACCATACTCTATACTAACATCCTTCAACTCCCTCTTCACTCCTTTCACTACTACAAGACACATAAGTGTCCCAATTAATATTCCATCACTGCTTTCTTACTTTTCTACAAGCCTTCCACACTCACTCTTGTCTGCACCAACTTGAAACTTCACTCCATTAGTTTTCCTCTTCCACAAGAAAGTGTTCTTCATGCCATCAGACTGCAAATCATCTTTACTTCTCCTATCTAAGTTGTCCTATCTCTGTCATGCCTTGAAATGGTTTCCAATTCCATATTCTCACCTTGCTCAATACTCACAAACCGTTTCCTTCCAATCATGATGATCTCACCCCTTTCTTTTACCTCCTCATCCAATGGAGTTAGTATCAACTCCCATCCTTTTCAATGCTATATGTATTTTGTCTCCCATGATAGACTGTAGACCTATCAAACTACCAAGGCCTTCCTAGTAACACATGACAGCAACTCATAGGCAATATGTCACAAACAACTTGATCCCTATATTGACTAATTTGGAATTCAACAGTAGCTTGTTCATTCACCACTATAATTTGATGATCACTAATCCAAGACACCCTATAAGCATTTTCTATAGGCACTCTTAGCAAATTCAATTTTTCCACCATGTATCACTTGACACCATGTTATCAGTGCATCCAGAATCAACTATTACTTTACATACCTTATTTTTGCATCTGCAAGTTGTCCTAAACAAGGCTCTTCTTTGAATCAGCTCTTTGTCCTTGGAGGTCTTCAACATTTGTCTTTTCATCATCAACATCTCACCCACTTTAGGAGCAACATGTAGACTCTTGGAGTTTTAACTTTCAACCTCATCCTCTTGAACAATTTGTGCTCTTCTTTCATTTTTCTTTTCTCCACCACTTGGTGTGGTTCCAAACATCTCTGGACACTTGAAGAAAGGGTGACCAAACTCACCACACTTGTAACACCTGCCAGCAAACTCATTAGAATCTCTTCTTTTCCTAAAGCTTGTTCTTCCACCTCTTCATCCACCTCTTGATTCAGGTGCTTTTTCTTTACTCTTATCAACATCTTCAAGATCTTCTTTGGACTGTCTTGATGTAGTAAATGTTCCTCTGCCTCTAGTATTACTACCTTTTTCCTCTTGTTTCCTTCTCTTTTTTCCTCTTGAGCTTTACTTCTACCGTTATAGCCATCCAAAAACATTGTTCCACTATTTTTGGTGCCATCATACTGATTTCATCTTGAATGTTATACCTAAAACCATTGAGATATCTAGCTACTCTTTCTTCCTCATCTTCCTCATGATTTTTTCTTATACTTAACCTATAGAATTCCTCGGTGTATGCTTGCACATCCTGTTCTTTTTTCCTAAGATTGTGTAGTCTTTTAAGTAATTGAATATTATAATCACAAGGAAGGAACTTACCTTTCAATTTTTCCTTCATCCTCTCTCAACAAGTAATCTTCCTCTTTCCTTTTTCCTGCCTTTCATCTTGTACAAAGTTCCACCATAGCAAAGCATGTCCTTTCAACTTGGTCTTGGCTTTCTTCACTTTTTATTCTTCATCTATCTCTTCACTGTCAAAGTGGTTCTCCATGGCTCCTATCCAATCCAAGAGCTCTTCACCATCTAATTTACCCCCATACATTAGCACATCCATTTTTCTATGTCCATCACTCTTCACAGCCTTCAAAAACTTCATCATTCTCACATCGTCTGGATCCATCTCTTCCTCTTCACTTAAAGTTTCTTCTTCTTTAGTATCACTTTCATCTATGGCGTCTTTAACCTTTAATGTTGATATCTCCCTCGTTAAGGCATCTATCTCTCTTGACTATTGCTCAACCCTTCTTGCAATAGGAGTTATTTTAGGAGGCATCTTGTCAATATTGCCTCTTCTCCTTCCAACCTCTATAACCTTCTTCATCAAAGATCTACTTACTTTCTCTTATACCAAACTGATGTAAGCAGGGTGTGTTGACTCTTCACAAACTTTCAAAAGATCAAACTTGAACAAGGGAACAACCTTCTACAACCCTAAACCCTCAACTTGACTTAAGCATTCACCAAATGGCTTGTAGGCTCCCTCACAAACTAACTTTTTTTCAATAACCCTTTGGATACGCCATACAGGGACCTAACAAGCAACTTCTTAGACTCTCTTCAACCCTTGACTCATCATACTAGAAGATCTCATAATATTTCTTAAGACCATTTTGGAGTTTCAATAAGCTAACACCATTTAGGGCTACTCAATTAGCCCTCTTTTACAAAGGAGGTACCCTCTAGTTAACTAGTTACCACTCAAACTCTTTAGATAGAGTTAAATTGTGTTTCAAATCATGATATTTCCCCATTTGTTCATTGGTGTATGTCCTCTAAGCTGTTGATCCATAAAACCCTCACTTTCCATGCAAAAACACTATGTTTTAGTGAAAATCATGTCTCTGAGCTTACCAAACTCTTTCAGTGCATCAAGCACCCTACACTTACCCTGCACAAACTCTATTAAACATTAATTTTAATGTTCCATCAATAATTTGCACAAACCCTTCTTAAGTTCCTCAATTTTCATATGAAAAATTCCATGTATAGCCTAGGGCTTCACTCCATTCCATAAAAAATTATTCTTTTGACCTTCTAAACCTTCTATAAATCTAACCTAACACTAATAAAGACATTCCACCGAGGAACAAATAAGATAGTAGGTGGAATTCCTAAATCTTCATTAAAATCTCAAAACAAAGACCTTGTTGCCCTGTTACCGACAGTCACAGAAAATAGAAGAAATCTACTTCAAATCTTAATGGATAACTCTCTTATGGTACAGTGCTAGTAAAGTTCTAATAACACAGAAAATACAATGTTTTTAACAGTGAAAGCATAGTATATTGTTTTATTTCTTCAATGTCAATTACATTATCCCTTGCTCAAGCCCTTTTGGGATTTTTGAACATGTTTTCAATCAATTACATGCATATATTCATTTAGAGGAGCATCTATTTTCCTCTGACATGCAAAATTGTCAATATGCAACTATTTTTAGCAACATTTCAAAATCTGACAAAATGGTCTTGCAACAACTTTGAACAACCTGACATTGACCTTAATGCACCTAAAAATACTCAAATTCCACTAAAATGACCTTATTACAATTTTTTACTACCTTTGACCAAAATATTCCTAAAATAGTGCATTTGCAAATTTTAGCAATTTTGCAAGTTTTGGTGATTAACAACTTTTGCAACAAAGTGCAAATTTTGCAATATCAACCTATTTGACCCCTTAACACCTAATATGACTCAAAAATGACTAGAAACAATTGAGAATGGTCTTATTAACCTTATTTAATGCATTTTCTCAAAAATCCTAAAGCCTACTAATGATCAACCTTGCTTGACTGAAATTGTTTAATGGTGCCCCTACACCAGTTTTTCATTTAACTCAATAATTGGGGTTTCAACTTACACTATTTATGAATGTGAAGACATTTCAGTTTAATTTCATCATTTTTTTTAAGGCATATGCCAAGAAATATATATCAGTTCTATGCACTGTCAATGTTTGTCACCCACCACCCTATAACTCAATATTTGGGGTTTCAACTTGCACTATTTATGGATGTCAATGCATTTCAGTTCCATACATTTTGATTGTTACACCTTATCGTGTTGGTATATATGTATAACTCATGTACACATGTTCAATTTGATTGTTCAATTGGATTGTTCAATTTCTTTCTTCAGTTCGATGGTTCCATTTGATTGTTCAATTGTATTGCTCAATTTGATTGTTCAATTGCATTGTTCAATTGGATTGTTCAATTTGATTGACCAATTGCATTGTTCAATTGCATTGTTAAAATTTATTGTTTTATTGCATTGTTCTATTGGATTGTTCTATTGGATTGTTCTATTGGATTGTTCTATTGGATTGATCAATTTGAATGTTCAATTTTATTGTTCAATTGCATTGTTCAATTGGAATGTTCAATTTCATTGTTCACTTGCAATGTTCAATTGGATTCTTCAATTTGATTGATCAATTGGATTGTTCAATTTGATTTTTTAATTGGAATGTTCAATTTCATTGTCCACTTGCAATGTTCAATTGGATTGTTCAATTTGATTGTTCAATTGCATTGTTAAAATTTATTGTTCTATTGCATTGTTCTATTGGATTGTTCAAATATATAGTTCTATTTGATTGATCAATTGGAATGTTCAATTTTATTGTTCAATTTCATTGTTCGATTGGAATGTTCAATTTCATTGTTCACTCGCAATGTTCAATTCGATTGTTCATTTCCATTGTTCAATTTGAATGTCATATATGTCATGTTCATTCCCTAGCAGTTTTTTGTTTCATTGTTTTAGACATGTTGGTATATTCGGCTGACACTTGTAAATTTTTGTCTTGTTCAATCTTCTTCGATGGTGTGCTATTTCAATCCATAATTGGCTTCATGATGGTGAATTGCATGACAAAGGTAAACAAAAAATGATACTATACATTCTTATTGTAAGTTAAACACTTTCCTTACTACACTTTTCTTATTAATGACTTTTCATATATGTTTGTAGGATTCTGTTGGATAAATTCACCATACCATTGGCCATCTCTAATTCATATAGGTGAGGTTTTTAACCTCACTAAAGTTGCACCATTGTCTCATGTCATTCCCTTTTCTTTCTTATTTTCGGTTATTTGTTTTGTTACGGGTCTGTTGCGTTACTTAAGGTGAATGCTATTATTTATTTTGTTGTTGATTCTAAACATAATATTTAAAGTGTTTATTTGATACAAGTCTTTAGATTGAAGGTTCTCTTCCGTTCTATGTGCATCGACAATGTGCTCTATGATGTTTATGGCCTGTATGGTGTTTATGAACACTTCCAATACTTGTGTTCATAAACACACTCAATTTTTCAAGGAAATATATGGTTCTCTTCATGCATCACATTGACTTTAATGGGTTTAATATTTTCATTTAATTTCTATGTATACATACACTATAACTTTCAATCTATATATATATATATATATATATATTGTGTGTGTGTGTATACATATATACATACATACATGCATACATACATATATATATAGATTCATACATACATAAATGTATATGTAGATTCATATTCATATATATGTAGATACACATTGACATAGATATAGATACACTTTGATAAATGTGTAGATACATACACACACACACACACACACACACACATATATATATATATATATATATATATATATATACGTGTAGATACACATTGATATATATGTACATACATATATATATACATGTACATACACATTTAAATATATGTACATACATATTGTCCTATACATACATGTGCATTTGTATGCACATAGATATATACGTACATACGTATTCACATAGACATACATCTAAATACGTATGCACATACATACATATGTACATGCTTATGCACATAGATATATATATGCTTATATGTATGCACATATAAGCACTACATATATCCTTGAAATGAAAACCAGTCAAACCATTTTCATAATTGGGGTAACAAACAAATGTTATAAGCAAATTGCATATTTAAAGATTGTGCAATGATGAACATAATAATAAGGGATAGATAGAATCATATAGGTCAAATAGGTCACATCCATCTCTACCATTCACAAATCAAGACTGGACTATAATGTACCAAAACCAATATACTTGATATAAGACATACATACATGTTATCTTTTGTAGAGGTATAGCCCAAAAGTAAATTTCAATTGAGCTACTGATATACAAAACGATATATAAGATTATCAACATTGAATACTTTTTATTTGTCTTTGCATAATATGGGATAGACATGAGGGGCTTGATATATCAAAAAATCTAGAAAACAAATGTTTAGCTTTAAAATGATATATATATATATTGAACCTATAAAGTGTCATGTTACTTTCTTGAATGAAATTGCAAATTGTAGTAGGAAAAAGCCTATGATGGATATGCAATTTATAGAGGCACACTATTAGAGAAAAAAAGGTTCTAAAATTATGTATCTCTATGAGAATGATCTCTTAATTTAGATGCATCACTTTCAACCAATTGATGTAATTAGAAATCTGAACAATAAGAGTCTTTTGATATTATTGGAATTACTTTATCTATCACTAAAAGCTCTACATTAATATGACATGGAATTGAGTCCTAAGAAGAATCATGACATTAGAAGAAATGTCAACCTTCATTAATCATGTTACCTCACAGGTAGATATGTGCCAAAAGGAATGAATTCAACATCAACACATGCAAGTGTTGTCACTTGTGTAACCTAATTTTCTATAAGAATTCACCCCTCGCCCCCACACCCCCTCCTTTTTCAAACTTTATACAAAACACATATGTTTAAACTTGATATTTATCCCACAAGGTCTCATGTCTATCCCATATTATCATATTTGATGATGCGGCATCATATATATGTTGATAAGATATATAAGGTCCCATGTCTATATCTAAATCAAGCCCCTCATATCTATCCCATAGTATGTTCAATTATCAGCATAGACTCTATCGTATGAAATGTTGTATAATTAAGATTATCAGCATTGAATATTTTTTTCACAAATGTAGAATAGATATTATAAACATAGCAATTGTGGTAAACAAAATTGAAACAAAATATCTGCATACAATATATTTTCTGAAATGTAGATTATAAGATAACCATAAAAAAGGGATTGACATAGTCGTCAATGGGCCAAACAGTAGACCGCCTTAATATGCAAAGTCAACCAAGGTTTAGTTGCACATTGGGGATTGTTACAGTGTCTTTCCTTGTACGAGAGGACATCTTTGCAATCTTAGTTTTACTTTTTGACCTCACTTTACCTTTAGATTGCACCTGCAGATGTTAAAAAGGATGTTTGGAGCAGTTAAATAAAATAAAAAGTTGAACACTGTCGAAGTCACAGTGATGCATGAACAGTTTGCATTTATTTAATATGCATCTTGACATTTTGAAATTCAATGATCTGATAACTTTTATGAATAGTTTGCAATGCAATTTTCTCGCTTTTGTAATGAGATTGTCTTTATTGTGCATGAACAGTATATTTTTATTGTCTTTATTTTGCTTGGTTTTTATGAACAGTTTGCAATGCAATTGATGACACTTTGTAATGCAATTGTCTTTAATGTGCATGAACAGTTTATTTTTTATTCAATATATGCATGATCTTAGTTTATTCAATTTTATTATTTGAATTGAAATGGCTTGAGCACATATTTTTAGTGAGACATGAACATTGGTTAAACATTGTCAAAAGGAAATACAATGGTGCAGGCATAGTGAGGTAGAAAACCTCAACTGAAAGAGAAAGGGAGCTTTCTTGAGTGCAGAGCTGAAAAATGAAACGTGAAGAGCCGAACATAAATATGTAAAACAAATTTTGTAGTAACAATCACATAAATAATTACATACATATTTATCTATATGTGTGTGTGTGTGTATGTATATATATGTATATACATATTTTTGTATATGTATGGAAATATATCTATGTATTATTTTGTTCTTCCATGCACAATATATATATATAGAAAAATACATATATAGGAAGAGAATAATATAATTGCATGGCAGAATATCTTCGGAATGAAATCAAGTGAATCCATTTTCATATATGGGAATAACAAACAAATATTAAAGGCAAATTGCAGAGTTAGTTTGTGCATTGTGAAAGAGAGGAATACAAGTGCATGGTGGAAAACCTTGTAATTGTGAACCAGTGAAACCATAAAAATGTTTGGTAGTAACAATGAAATAAAAATTGCATTTCGCAGACAAAAGTATTGTGAAAGGAAGAACATAACAATACGATTGCATGGCAAAATATCTTCAGAATGAAAACCAATCATACCATATATATATGTATGGAAATATGTCTATGTATTATTCTATTCTTCCATGCATAATATGTATATGTATGTATGGAAAGACAAATACATATATAAGAACAAAATAATATAATTGCATGGCAAAACAACTTCGGAATGAAAACAAGTGAGTCAATTTTCATATTTGTGAATAACAAACAAATATTAAAGACAAATTGCAGAGTTAAAGTTTGTGCATTGTCAAAGAGAAAACCTTGTAATTTTGAAGCAATGAAACCCTTTCCATGTTTGGTAGTAACAATGAAATGAAAAAGCATTTCACAGACATAACTATTGTGCATGGAAGAACAAAATAATACATAAACATGCCATAATATTTTGGTAATGAAAACCAGTCATACCATTTTCAAATTTTGAAATAACATGAGAATATTATAAGCAAATTGTAGATTTAAAGTGTGTGCAGTGAGGAAGACATGAATGCAAGTGCATGGCAAAAACCCTCGAAATGATAAACATTAAAACTGTATGAATATTTCCTAGTAACAAGCAAATATATTGTATCTATTTTTCGTATTTTGGAATAACAAACAAATGTAAAAAACAAATTGCATATTTAAAGTTTGTGCAATGACGAACACACAAAAACAAGTGCATGGTTGAAAACCAGTCAAACCCTTTCCATATTTCGTCAAACAAGTCTAACAGTAATGAAAAACTATTTTAAACTAGTCAAACCCATTTCATATTTCGTGTAAGCAAACAAATATGAAAAGCACAATAAATGCCGTGCAATTTATATACACAAAATATTGAAATGCACAATGCAGGGTAAACGTCGTGCATGGGCAAGTGTAGAGGAAAGGAAAACTAGTGAAAGCGTGAACTTGAATTGAAATGACTTGACATACGTATAAAGTGTAAGTTGAAACCCTGGATATTGAGTTACAGGTCATTGTGACAAAAATTGACATCCCATTCAAAATATTTGCATTCACAAGCAGCCTAAATTTGTAGCAGAGAAATACCTGAAGGTTGTGAGGATGTTGTTGCTTCCTCCGGACTATCTTCATATTTCTAGACAAAATTGTATAATTGATAATGAAAGTGGGACGTGTTAAATGGAAATTGCAAGAGATTGAGTAATGCATATTTGAATTAGAACTTCTCCTTATGTGTTCAATGTTGGTTTGGTGTGGAGGTTTTAATTCCTGTCCTTTTAATTTCAAATTTGAATTCTTCAACGGATGCCTTCAATTGCTGAGTTTATATGTGTTAATGGCGTGCATTCCTTGTTTGCTTGATAGGAGATTTTGGTGGCTTTAACACCATTGTTTTGGTGGTTGTAGGTGGGAAAAACAGGAGGAACCATTAGTAGAGAGGTTCGATTTGACAGATGGGACACATATGAATGATTGCTACCTGTCTGAGTGTTGTGTTGGTGGGCAAGTCGGATGGGGGTTCGGCTAGATTGGATTTGGTGATAGGACATTCTTGGGTATATGTTCTACTCGTGGCATCCCAAGTGTCAGAAGGGTGGCTGCGATGAAATGCAAGTGGTGACATTATAGGGGAGCTTGGGTTATACTAATTTTATATTTTGGGCTTTTCTTTTGAATCGAGGACCCTGTAACAAGCAATATGGCTTGTATGTTTGTGGTGTCAGATGTGCTTTGAATATTCTTTGACATGTAAGACTACGAATATCTATTTGTGTATGGGACAAATATTCTCCGATTATAATACAATTTTGACGGTACAGTGATATGTGTACCTTTGTTGACTTTGTGGATGAAAATTGTTTTACATTTGCATATTAAGACGGTCTACTGTGGGGCCTGCATGGGAATACTTTCGTCCCCACTATAGGCTGCCGCCCTACTTTGGGCCCCTCTCCCCTAATACAGAGCAGATTCGTCAACATTGGCAGCGCAATAAAAGGTTTCCAAGCTTCTAAGAAACCCCAAAGTGAGAACGTGGAAGATCATTAAAAAAGTGCAGTGGGTATCGACTGCTTTTCACAGACTGAAAGAGAAACTTTCACTTCCTATGTGTCAATCTTAGGATAGCACAAAGCCTTGGAAGGTCAGGGAGAAACCCTTTCTGGGTATTGTGGTTATGTGATTTTTCCGATGATGACTGTGGCTTTATCACTTCTGTGATTCGACCCTCTTGTCAGTGGTTGCTCTGTGATGAGAATAATTTAAGCAGTGAGTAAATCCCCACACAAATGAAGAAAACAGGGGGATTCATGATCCTAGGCATCTTTCTTTTACTGCTTCAGCTCTGCAATGGCCTCTCCGAAGAAGCCCAAATCTTGTTGGAGATGAAGGAGAGTTGGGATACCCATGGGGAACTCGGAGATTGGAAAAACAGTTCCAGTGCAGAGGATGATGGTCACTGCAGGTGGACTGGTGTCACTTGTGATGCCCATTCCAATACTGTTGTTGCTCTCAGACTCCCAAATATGAATATGACAGGAGAAATTCCTTCTAGTTTTGGAAAATTGGGTAATCTGACGGAGTTGGACTTGAGTCTGAATTATTTCGGTGGGACTTTCCCCTCTGCATTGTTTAATCTTACCCATCTGCAATTCCTGAACTTGGCTGAATGTATTTGTTGGGTCATTGCCACAAGAGATATATAAGCTGGAGGAGCTCCTGTCTTTGGATGTTTCCTTCAACAATTTCTCTGGCGAAATACCTTCTGGATTCGGAATAATGCCTAAGATTGAGGTACTCTTCTTGCATGCTAACTTGTTGAATGGTACTGTTCCTGCATTTCTAGGTAATCTGTCTACCTTGACAAATTTAACACTTTCCTACAATCCTCTAGCTCGAGGGATGATACCCCATGAGCTTGGGAACTTAGTAAGGCTGAAATATTTATGGATAACACAGTGCAATTTAGTAGGAGAAATTCCAGAGTCGTTAGGGAACATGACAGATCTGGCTCACTGTGATCTCTCAATAAACGCGCTGTCTGGTGGGATTCCCCTAAAGTTGATGTTTCTTTCCAAGATGCAAAATTTGTATCTCTACAAAAACAACTTATCTGGGCCAATTCCGGCGAATATCAGCAATCTGAAGAGCCTAGTGAACTTGGACTTATCGTTGAACCAGTTGACTGGAAGCATCCCACAAGGAATTGGGGATCTGAGAAACCTGGAGATACTGTCTCTTTATTATAACCAGCTCTCTGGGTCTATACCTTCTGGGATAGATAAGCTTGCTCAGCTGGTCCATCTTAAGCTTTTTGACAACAAGCTTACAGGACAAGTCCCACCGGAAATAGGGATGAATTCCAAATTGTTGGAGTTTGATGTGTCGAACAATAAGTTGTCAGGTCCTCTTCCCCACAACGTTTGTGGAGGCGGAGTACTAGATGGGTTCGTTGTTTTTAAAAATAATTTCAATGGCAGCCTGCCCGAATTTCTGGGAAACTGCCCAAATCTCTCCAGTGTCCAAGTCCAGTTTAATCAGCTGAGCGGAAAGGTTCCCTCCGGTTTATGGAGTTCTCCACTTCTTCAAGAAATAGTACTCACAAAGAATTCTTTCCATGGCCAAATTCCTGATCAAATCAGCAAAGCACCTAATCTGGTAAGATTGGATATAGCTCACAATCAATTCAGTGGAAGCATTCCGCGCGCAGTTGGAGAGCTACGGAATCTCAAGGATTTACTGGCGAGTGGCAATAATTTATCAGGGTCCATTCCTGTGGAACTTGGTCAACTTTCCTCGCTCAATACGTTGTCTCTAGATGACAATATGCTATCTGGGGAGCTTCCAAATGCAATGTCGTGGCCACATCTATCACAGCTTAACCTTGCAAACAACCAAATCAGGGGATTCATTCCTTCCCAGCTGGGTTCATTGCCAATTCTCAATAGTCTTGACCTCTCAAACAATCTGCTTGAGGGTAGAATTCCTCTTGAATTAGGTAACCTCAGGTTGAATTTCTTGAATGTCTCCGCCAACAGTTTGTCTGGCCCTGTTCCTGATAATTTCAATAATTTGGCCTATGACAGAAGCTTTCTTCACAATGCAGGCCTGTGTGGGGGTGGACCTTTAAGGCTTCCTTTATGCGTCAGGCAGAAGAGTTCTGAAAAACATTTGTCCAAGACTTTGGTTTCAGTTGTTGGTGTGGGAGGAATACTCTTCTTGATTGTCGTAAGTCTCTCGTACAAGACATGCAAGGATTTACTCCACAAATTCGGTAGAGGAGCTTGGAAACTGACACGTTTCCACAAGCTGGAATTTAACGAATCAAACATTCTGAAGAGATTGACAGAAGATAATGTGATTGGAAGCGGAGGTACAGGGAAAGTGTACAAGGTCAGACTGCCTAACCAGGAAATTGTTGCTGTGAAGAAGATCTGGAACGATGGTAGACTGCAATCTCAAGAACAGCGAGATAAGCAATTCCTAGCAGAGGTTGAGGCTTTAGGAAAGATTAGGCATTCTAACATTGTGAAACTGCTTTGTTGCATCTCTAGTGCAGATTCTAAGTTGTTGGTGTATGAATACATGCCTAATGGTAGCCTGTATGAGCGCCTTCATGCAACTCAATCACAAGCCTTAATGGATTGGCCAACTCGCTATAAGATTGCCTTTGGTGCTGCTCGGGGCTTGTGTTACATGCACCATGACTACTCTCCCTTGTTAGTTCACAGGGATATAAAATCAAATAACATATTGTTAGATTCCGAGTTCAATGCCCATATTGCAGATTTTGGATTGGCTAGAACTTTGGACAGAGTCGGTCAGGAGGATGCCATGTCCGTGTTTGCTGGCTCATATGGGTATATGGCCCCAGGTAAGAATTCCTAATTCTGTGTTTATATATTTAATTATTTACATCTTTACACCTTAGCAAATACAGAACTAGTGGGTACCTTCTGAAGACCCTGGTTTTGTCTTTTGGTGGTAGACAGCTTTCCACAAGTACAGAGTCCTAAATTCATCAAAGCATTATTTTCTTAGATTGATCTTGTATTAACAAATAGGCTATGTGTGCAGAGTATGCTTACACCTTGAAAGTGAATGAGAAGTGTGACATATACAGCTTTGGTGTGGTGCTTCTGGAGCTTGTGACTGGCAAGAAGCCAATTGAAGCAGAGTTTGGAGATGGCCTGGACATTGTTAAGTGGATTCGGAATCAGATTCATAGCAGCAATGGGGTGCAATATGTATTGGACTCACGGGTAGCAGAGAATTGTACAGACGAAATGATGTCCACTCTAAAGGTGGCTCTGCTATGCACAAGTAGTGTGCCCATTAATAGGCCTTCCATGAGGGAAGTTGTAAAGATGCTACTCCTTTGTAATCCAGATCAACAAGTTCGGAGTTCAGCGGCTGCTAGTTTGCCTTCTCATCTCAAAAGAAATCCCAGTGCTTTCATGACCTTGTCCAGAGAATCCTCCTGTTCAGCAAGCTAAATCATTGACACGTTACCTCCATGGTGCATTGTACATTACATGCAACCATCTGGATGCAGTCTCATTATGTATCTGTTTCTGTCCTAATCACAATAAACTTTTCTTGTTGCTGTTACTTGTAAGCCTAAATTTTAAGCTTAATTCAAAATTTAAAAAAGAAAGGGGAATTATGCTTAAAATTTTAAATAATAATAAATTTTAGGATTTTTCAATGAATAAATGTTAATTATATTATTTTAAAGAGATATGAATATTATATAAAATAAAAAGATTGGTAGAATAGAATCACACGTCTAAATAAGATTATATTATAGAAGAGGATAAAGTTGAAGAAAATGATGACAACAATAGTGGAGTCACAAAAGTTTACCTTTTAAAAAATAAAACACGTGATAAGAAAATCTAGAATGATTTTCAAAGGAGGACAAGAATAATAAGTTGGAAAATAGTAATCAAATAATTTAGCCTATAGTTGGAAAATAGGAATCAAATAATTTAGGCCATAATAAGTTGGGAAATACGAATCAAATAATTTAGCAAAGAAGAATGTCTTATGGTCAAACAAGTGGAAATAAAGGAATAGAAAATGTAAAAAAGTTAATAAGGTTCTTGAGTTCTTTCATCTATGAGGTTCAAAATATTGAAACATGAAGAGGATGATGTAACCAATCATTTAATGATTTGTCTCTCTTTTTTGTCAAATTTAAGCATTACAATTATTTTAGAAAATATTTATTCTGACTAACTTTTATCAAAATTGTAACCATTGTAGTGGCTTAATGGGGGGTTTGTTCATTTTTGCATATGGAGATTTTGAATAATAGTATTTGGAGTGTTCTTTAGAGGGTCAAGGGGTGAGATAATCATGTTGATGTAGAGATGATGATGATAGTACTATAGGAATGTGTTTTGTTGTTGTAAAACTTCCAATATTTTGTGTTCACGTTTTTACATTTGTCTAATAATGTTTTGGTCTCTAAGTTTAAGTTTATTTCTGCATTGAGATTGTATTTAATATTTTTATTCAAAGAGAAATAAGACTATAAGAAAAACCCTTTGTTATATTTTGTGTTCTAGTTTCCAATTTGAAATGTGAATTATGGGATCAAAGGATCTATATATGTGAAAATTTGAGGGAACAAATGTTTGTCTACATCACAACTATTTGAGAGTTTGTTAATACTTACAATCCTTACTCTTTCTTCCTAGCTAATTAATTTTGTATTAAGGTAAAATCGATAAAAGCATTGGATGCATATGCTTTGTAAATCATCCCCTTTGCAAAGTTAGTTTATCTCACATGCTTGGTGTCAGTGTGAAAAGTTTATTTATGTATCAAGTTATCTTTTATTTAGTTCCTCCACCTAGTAGTCATATTTACACTAGCTTAAGTTCACTAAGTGGTTTAGTTGTCTCACTTCACAGGCATATGACACATGTTCTCACACTTGTCCCAAGTGATACATGTGTTGCATATCTTGGAGGGTTAATCAATATTTATATTTCACCTTCCTACTTCATTCGTGTCCTATATATACAAGGAGAGTTCATTGTACATTTACACATTTTATGAAAGTTTATTGGCTAAGCTATTGTACTTGATTCTTTTGTGACAATTCTAAATTTTGCATTCATTGTTTGTTGCTCCAAGACTTGGAAGGTAATAGTTCACTTGGGAAGAATTGGCATAGATAGAGGATTTTGATAGAAGAATAGACCATCCATGAAATATATTGTATTGAACATTACTCTAAAAGGTTGTCCCCTGGGAGAGGCCAATAACATATTGTAATGCTCATCTATCATTTCAATATAATATAGTTCTTATGTTATGGTTTGTAGATTCTATTTTTCATTTCAATTATTTTTCCAGTGTTTATAGGAACATGCCATTTTCTACCAAAGTTCTTTCCAAGACCATATTCTATTACATTTTTTATTTTTTTTATTTAGAGCTTTATATAACTACCCACCATATGCTTTTACCTTATTTCTTAAAGATCTTTGTGATAAAAAAGTGGCTACATAAGTAATGCTACTAAACATTTACCCAAAATTTTCCCATTTTTTCCTCGCTACTATTTTTTTTTTAATGGCAGAACATCTATACCGATTTTTTCAACTATCACATAAGAGTTGTCATTCTGGGAAAAGATGAATTACCCATATAGTTTTCTCTAAAGATTGAAGGGATTTCCCTCCCAAACCACACCATTAGATAACTCCTTCATATGGTCTTATGCTTCCATGTATTGTTAGGTATATTGAAATACACCTAGGAAGCCATTGGCCATCTCTCATCTATTGGAGCCTATGTCTAATTTTTAATTTTTTATTGTTAAAATTTCATCCCAACCTATGAAAGTGTCATCCCAACTTGTATCCCATTTGGTATCAATAGTAAAATTTGTATCTTTATGTAAAATTTGGCTAGGACAATATCAATATTCTTGAGCGTGTAAAGTGTCATGTTTGCATAAAAGGTCCCTTGAAATAAAATGGTAAAGTCAAATTGTGTTTATGTTTAAAAATGGTAACCTATTATTTTTAGAAATTATTGTTAGATGCACATGTGTTGATCTAGAAACTTACCTAGAGCTCTAGAATTGCAAAGTCGTCATGTGGTGAAAACTAGGCCAAAGATCATTCGTAAATAGTGAGATATTGAAGTTTCAAAATTGTGAAATCTTGAAAAAAGTATTCAAATTGGATTTTGAAGCTTTAAATGAAGGATATTTCCTTCAAAGTTGTTGAAATACAGAGCACTTCTTTCAGTTTAAAAAAATGGGAGGTCAATTGGGTACTCGGATCAAAAGTTATGGCTTCTAGAAGTTGTGGGTAATTAAAGACAAGTGAAGAAAAAAATATCTATGCTAGAGTTTTAAATTTAAAATGGTGGCTATTTTTGAGTTTTCAAAAACAATTGAAAAGGAGAATATTAATTAGACACACCATAGAGGAAAAATCAACATGATTTTTTATTTTTCTATTTGTATTAATTTTTAAATTTAAGCACCAAATTTAGGGAAATTATAAAATGTAAATTTATTTTAACTTGTAAGGGTTAGGATTTTCTAAAGAGAAAATTTGAAAGAGAAAGTTGTTGATATTGTAATTTGGTTACTGAAAGATAATAAAGTTTGTAATTTTGTTTTATAGTGTATGTGGGTATGTGCACGACCATGATGGGCCAAAAAGTGGTGATATGATGGAGTGCGTGGCTAATGACCTTTTTTAACCCAAAATTGAATGAAACCAAAAGATTTTTTAAAGGAGACTCTTAACTTTCCACCAATATAAATTATGCTTTACTTTGAATTTAATAAATAATTATTATTCATTTTCTATTTGAATTATGACTAAAGTCCTGATTGATAGGCTAATTGAAAAACATCTATAGCTTTCAAACAGTATCCATTTTTTAATCCGAAACATGGTCACATTCTATGCTTCGCATATTATAGGATTAAAAAAATGAATTTCATGAAGTTTTAAAGCTAAGGTGGTAGGACATACAAGTTTTATTATTTTTTAAGTTGTAATAAAAAATCATAATTAATTATTACTTGGAAAAAGTTATGAAAAATATGCATCACATTAGGACATGAGTCCTCTACTTATATCTAAAATCTAATAAAAAACTATTATCATTTTATTGTGGTTAGGGTGGTCAGACAAACACCTACTTCTTACTTCTTCCCTAAAATTTAAGTACTACTACATTGAAATTTCAAACTTTCACCAAATAGATTTTTATTTTTTTTAAATCTAGTAGTTTAGAAACTACATTCAATTCGCTACAGATTCTATTCTTACATATTTTTGAAATAATATAGATAACTTATTCAAATTTTTACATCAAGTTTCCTAACTTTGATTTTTCTGAATTTTTGCCACTTAAGGCCTGTTTTTTCCATGATGATCCTGCACATACCCATGTTATATCTAATTTTCTCCATGAGAACAATATGAATACATGCTTATGAATCTAATTGTCTCCTACACTATACTATATTTTCTTAGAAAGAAGTAGATTTTCAAGGAGAGTAGAAAATTTATGTGTGCACATTTATTGTAGGATTCAAGGGTTTGATTTGTTTATCTTCAAAGAGGGTGGTTAATATTTTCAAGCAACACTTGGGTGTGCAATATTCGGGAAGGATTAGTAAGTAGAATCTTATTTAGTAAGTCAATAACAAGGGTTTATAATGTTGTAAGGAAATATTAAAGTATTATAAAACCCCAAAGATATAATGTTGGTATAATATGATTTTGGAATAGCCTTTAGAATCTGTTATCCCAAGGAGTAGGCACTAATCTTCTTCAATATGCATATACATTCACATAAATATAATAATAAAGAATCACACTTTGGTGTTGTATATTAGCTTAGGATTTTTTGATATGCTCATGCTTGCCCATTAAAGTTACAAGGAAATTAATATTGTAAAATTATTTTCAAAACCCTTGCTATATTCATATGAACCATTAACTACGTTTCACTATGGTAAACCCATTATTTTATAAATATCATGTTATTAGGTCCATCCAACTAGATTTTTCAAAGACCAAAGTGCAAGAGAGAGTCATATGTCTCTCATTCATTGGTTTCTTTGATAACTTTTAATCTAGTTTCCACTCTAGCCAAATGTCTTGGGGTATAAACTTGGTTTTCCCAATTTTGATGGTACAAATCTTGCCAATTGGATACGCTATGCTAAACAAAATTTTACCCTCCAAAATGTTAGGAAAGGTGTGTTGTTCACTTTACATTATTCTTGTAATGTAGAATTAATATATATTTATGGCATCACATGGGTTAGGCATACTTGGGGCCACTTGTATGTTGTATGTAAAATTGAGATAATATTTAATGAGGCTTGCACATTGAGAAAAAAAATCAATATTAAGAAATATCAATACCAAAAGATAATACTTAGCACCAAAAATTAAATGAGGGGGGACATAATTTTGTAAGTTCATGGTTTTGACACACATGGTTCATGTAATACCACATAATGGTTTTCTCCAAACTTGTTTTTATAAAAGAAATTAGATGAGTAATTGTTGATCTTGGCTCTCATAATCTTTAGCTTGTTGGCTAAGGTTGACTAAACATCTTTTGTAAGTTACATATGTGAGGAGACGGAGCATGGATTGGGATGTGCGATTACATGATTCTTATTTGCTTGTTCACATGGAGTAAAATTAGGGATATTGATATTTCAAAAGCCTTGCATGGAGACTCTACAAGTGTGTTGTAAGTTATGTTCATGAGATAATACATTTTCTCTCATGAGGGTTTTGCTACATCTTGTGTCATCTTGTGTCATCTTGATGATATGTTAGTCTACTTTTTTGCATAGTGAATTTTGAATACTTGTTTGCATAATCTCTTGGGGTTATGTGGAAATAGTTTATCATGGTTGTGAATTTCCTTTTGTTTGGTAATAGAGCTTGGTTGTTAGGTTATGGGAGGAGATCTCACTACTATTGTTAATTCTTAAAAAGACTAGATTCATATGCATAATTGAATCCATGGCCTTGCAGGAATATAATGAAGATATTTTCAAGGTTATGTGTGTGTTTGTAAACTTGGCTTGTAGATTTGAGGTGTTGGTTGTTTTTCTTGTAAACCAGGTTGGTCTCCTATTCTACCTATGGAGTAGCCAACTCCAATCAAGGGCAGCTCGGAGGACCTGGACCAACTGACAAGATTCAGTCAAAGACTGAGATCTTCTGCACTTTAGGCTCTGCAGAACCAGGGCGAGTATACCCACACAATGCCTCAAATAAGACTAGACATTGCTTTTTATAGCAGATAACCCCTGATGCCAAGCGTTGAGGACCTCAAATGGGGCTAGATTCTCAGTAGCTCAACCTTGAAGCAACC
Source organism: Sequoia sempervirens (assembly GCA_007258455.2). NCBI lineage: Eukaryota > Viridiplantae > Streptophyta > Pinopsida > Cupressales > Cupressaceae > Sequoia > Sequoia sempervirens. Next base: position 19,251 of record VDFB02056478.1, on the reverse strand, counting down.
AGGAGACATAACACAAGCTAAACAAAAGATATTCAATGATTTATAAATTGTTTTCTGAGAGGAACCAGGCTGCAAATAGATCAGTGCCTAATCTAGGGTCATGGAGTCACACACAAAAGATGGAATTAATCTGCAAACAGGACTCAATTAGTGGATTTTTTT